>VMBQ01001869.1:127234-165729 GCA_007657795.1 Dreissena rostriformis | reverse complement strand
ACACGCGACTAATACCGATCTACTTTGATATGAGACACGCGACTAATACCGATCTACGTAATACTTGCTAACAGAAAAGAAACTTTGCATCAATATATAACGCAGTCATTGAACATTGCGCGATGAGATGACGTTTTGATTGCGTTGCTTTGGAACCTCGAGTCCCAAAATAAGTTGGTTCTGGTGTCTGTATATGCAGTGCTCAGCTGTATATATTGAGTGCAATTGTTTTCTAATTAATTCCGTCTTATATTTTTTGAATCGGTTCTAAATGCACACTTAGAAGAAAAGGCGTGAACGACGGATGCAACATGTGACCCATACGTTCTGTGTTTCCACTAGACAAAGGATCCGCTTATTGAAATTATCTTGTGCACTTCAAAATGTATAAGGAATATCCGCGCGTGAAGCTGCATTATGTGAGGACCGAAATCGTGTCCCAGTAATGATGTCTTATTAAATTACTAGACTTACGAAATATGGTACTTATTTCTATTTTGTAGGTGCAATTTCCAGCTATTTATATTGTACAGTATTTATATATTATTTGTATTGTAGGCGTTCATTTGCTTTCGGTCTTATGCCGAGTGGGTAAGCCGGAGAAAAACCCACGTGTCCGGTGTGGTGACCACCAAACAAACTCACAGACGCCGAGAGCGAGCAAAGAACAAAGGTCGCCAAGGTGATCAGCGCATGTACCAACCACTGCGCTAACCGGGCAGACCAAGGTGATCAGCGCATGTACCAACCACTGCGCTAACCGGGCAGACCACGCATGTACCAACTACTGCGCTAACCGGGCAGACCACGCATGTACCAACCACTGCGCTAACCGGGCAGACCACGCATGTACCAACCACTGCGCTATCCGGGCAGACCATTCAGCTTTTATGTCGTTTGTATTTAATATGTACATGTATATAAATCATGCAACGATAAACTACCATCCATTACACCCACGTCAAACACTGTTATGTTGAAACATGTCCTACCTTAATATGTGGATAAACCCATTGTCAGTCAAACCTCATAGAAAGGGCAATATTTTTTGTATAGTTGCAATAATATACCGAGACGTGGCAAAAAAAATAATAACAAAAACTGCAGCAAGAGCATTGTTTGTATATCACATTTTAATAAAAAAAAAACTGATCTATAAATAGAAAAACAAAAGAACATTGCTACGAACAAGCAGCTGATCTTCGTAAACGTTATTTAAACATGGTTCAAACATATGAATAGTTAGCAACGTATGCAGTTTAACACCGGTTACACAACAATATATATTTTCATTATACTTTGATACTGATTAACAATAATTATAAAATATGAAATAATAGCATATCCTAGAAAAGTAGTTTTAAATCTTAAATGTCTGTTTCCAATGTAAAATAGGATGATGAACAATAATAATATCAAATATTGTATACCCTTATGATGAAAATTTCCATTGCTTATCAATAATAGATTTCAAAGTATTAAAAAAAAACTGTAGAGTTTACTCCGATGTCACAAATAAGACTACTTTAGAATTTCTTAGAGAATCCAATGCACATTCAAAGACTTCAAAAAGGCATGTCTAGACACATTGCACTATGCAGGTGGAATCGAGTAGGAAATTCCGTCAATCTATCAGACAAACATGATTGCTTCATAGATACTTTCCATACATAGTGTCTGATGCACCCAATTGATTTTCGGACATTGTAAGTTTTGTCAGATTCAAATGTTTATATGTTTGACAATAACACATTCATTAAGTTTATAAGACAAACACATCTAAAAATGAACATTTTCAAAATAACTAAATTATTAAATGTTTTCGAAAGAATAACTTTTTTTCACTAATAGGAAATATTTGCCTAATACATAGGTTGTTGAAAAAATGTATACAGCATCATACTATTAACCCTTTGCATGCTGGGAAATTTATCGTCTGCTAAAATGTTGTCTGCTAAATTTATAAAATTAGCATTTTCTTTGANGGCGGCAAGTAAGCAGCCGGGATTACAACTGACTATCAGTCATGTAGTATATGATGAGGATTTAAAGTACAAAGCCGCTTTAGAAACGTTGATAGATATGAACATATCAAACATCGTAAGCATTTATACAGAAGATTGTGACAACCCATATCGTTTACGGGACATCATTACGCAATCGAAACAAACATTGTCGTATCTGAGGCATCATGACGGTGGTCCATTTGACTTACAGGGTCTAAAACTCAAGTACTTATTCTGTTCCGACTTTGGTGTAACTAATTTAGATTGCAGCTGTATGCTTGCGTGTGAATTAATGGATTCACCATTATCAGAGAGTCGCATCCTACAGTCGATGTCCGTCACTGGTACAAACATAACAAGACTTGAGTGTTATGGTTTAAACTCAAGTGACCTTCTCTATGAAACTCTTCCTAACTTGAGGAGTCTACACACGCTTGTAATATACTATACAAAACTTGCGGATACAACACTGTACGACTACCTTCCCGAATCAATCAGAAAGTTAGTGTATAGATGGGCTCGTGTCTCCTATCAAGCTGTGAAGTCTATGGTGGAATGGTCCAAGTCACGGGACGTATGTGTGCATTGCGAATTGTTTGAGTGTTCCGTTGTAGATGAAGATGAGACGGACATTTGTCACTGGATAAAGCAGCAGGACAACATTGATATTATATCATGTCATGAATTCGTAACAGATTTTTCCATTTCCTGGAGCAACATTTTGTCAAAGTGAAAATTATAAAACTTGTTGTCACAGGTTGAAGACATAAAAGAACACTGTTCATCGGAAAGCGGAGCCACCTATCACTAACGACGTTGACACCTACTGAAAATTAATTTGCGTTTATGTGTCATTATTATTTGAAATTGATAAAACTATTAAGCAGTAGAAACGCGAAAAGATTGAACACTTTTGGGGGTTTTGTTTGTGTGACAAAGTAGCGTAGATCGCTTATACAAAGTATAAAATACTAGACGCAAACTTCACAAAATGCAAAAAAAACTGTTATCAAGTCCCTTTGATGTAGAATAACTATAAGTTTTTACTGTAGTGTGCAATTATTTTCATTAGTTGATAAAACCAAATGATATACATACGAATCGAAAAAGAAATAGTGAATAGATAACTGTTTTTGATTTCGTGTTTTGTCTCTGGTGTATTGTATCTCAAGGAACACGGCTTTTTCCTAGTTCGCCTGTCCTTTTAAGACGCCGCGGACGTATGATACTACTAGTATTTTTATATCACGTTTTTAGTAACATGTTCCATTCGACAGTATCTTGTAAAGTTTTTGCAGTATATGCAACATTGATTCATGATAATATTCCCGTTAGATGTTAACTACCCTACTATCTCTATTACTTTTTTAAATACAATTGACTAAGAAACAGCAGATTTCCAATAAATATATTGTTAAATCTTTCAGAAATGTGAATAGGTGTATATGCCCGTGCTCACATTTGTCATTTTGAAATAAATGCACATGGAATTCGTTACGCGTTTCCGTAATCACTTTAACGTATAATTGTATTCTAAAGAGTCGATAGTCTAACAAAACAAAATACATAATTTAATTACTGTCACCATTTCAAGAATGCGTACAGAACAATGAGCAATGTTCCATGTAACCATTTCATTGATGCCAATTATGATTTTGTTTTAATGAATACTGTAGTTTTGTTAATTTAGCACAAAAATACACGAACGTTTAATTTCATGAAAGACAATTAAAAACATTCCAGTAGTATTTATGTTTTCTCTGTTACCGGTTGCAGAACAATATATGTGTCATGTACAATATAAATATTCGTGACAATTATCTCCCAATAGGCAATAGTCAGACATTCTTTTCAATTGTTTGCAGAATTGCGTTTTGCAAATAAATTGGAGGTGAGTTTTCACTTTGTGTGTCGGTTATGACCCTGCTACAAATGACCCTTTAACAAATTCGTTGTTGCGTTATCATTATGTTTACTTTTGGTGTCTCATTATTTCTATGCTTGATATACGTATGCAGCCGCTTCCATGTGGCTTCTGCATGATGAATTGGTGTACGTCGTTTCAATATGCTGAATTATATTTTTAAAAAGATGCACACCTAAATAAATATAAACCAGAAAATTGTTTGTCATGATGATAATACCATTTACAATGAACACAAAGTCAATTGAAACCCTCCGATTTAACAATTATTACATATTAACGAATTCTGATTGTTTCCTGGAAATATTGGATTTTAACAATTATTACAGACGAAAAGCACATTATTGAAGTACTTATTAAGGTTCTTATTACTTAAGTACTGATTAACATTATTATTGAAGTATTGTTCTTTAGTTTAACATCATTAACATCATATTCTAAAGGTTCAAACACATTTACATGTTGAATTGTCATTGCGTGGGTTGCCTACATTTGCGACTTCACACTTTGTTAATTAAAAATAATTTAACTAGTCAGGGACGACACTTTCCGGCTAAACTGGATTCACTGGGGGCTGACGAGGTCAAAGCGTAGTCCGTTTGTCTACGACGTCGGGTATATGTTTTACTACGAAACATTGTGTCAATACACTTCTTAATCAGGCGAGTTTCATCTTTTCTGGTATTTATGAATTAGAGAACGGAACATCCAGTAATTGTAGGTACTTATTTTCAATAACAAACTAATTACAAATGCGCGTAGTTGCAACCTTTACATTGATTTTGAGCTAAATCGAAATATAATGATTTGAAGTAATGCATAAGGTGGTTATTCTCTAAAAATAGCCAATTACAGTAACTTAACTTAAATGAAACTACATGTTACTTTGATACACTGTACATTTAACATTTTAAAGTACAAAACAGGTTACGAACATATATTTTAATCAATCAAATGCTTTGTTTCGAAAGAAATTTCAAGTCGCTTTATGTAAAGATTCTGCACAGAGTATGTATTGGTTGTGCAACGAACTACAAATATAATGTATATGTTACTCAACGAAGTACACCAATCTGTACTTCGATGGCATGATTGTGTATTGACACAATGTTTCGTAGTAAAACATATACCCGACGTCGTAAACAAACGGACTACGCTTTGACCTCGTCAGCCCCCAGTGGGATTACTTCAAACAAGGGATTTTTTTAAACGAAACATACAATAAAAGCGAAAGTGTCGTCCCTGATAAGCCTGTGCGGACTGCACATGTAGATCTGGGACAAAACTTTACGAATATGCATTTAACCCCGTTTTCCCAGAACCAGGCTCAAATACATTCGGTCGTATAAATACCTTGCAATAGGCTTTAGTTATATATAGAACTCTTTCACGACATTAAAATATATCAAATATCAAAAATGTTTAATTAAGAGGGGAAGATACCGGTTAATGTCGTCTGTCTTAAGTCTCCGAAATATGCGATCTCTACTAGAGTGTATTATTTTTCTTTAATATCTAGCTCGGCATAACTAGATAATAACGAAATCTGATTATTTCCTGGAAATATTGGATTTTAGCAATTTTGATGTGTTAACATGTTATCACAAATACTTTACGGCAGCACATAAATAATCCTCTGACTATGATATGTGTCGTGTTCTGAGAAAACTGGACAAAATGCATGTGCGTAAAGTGTCATCCCAGATTAGCCTGTGCAGTCCGCACAGGCTAATCCGGGACGACACTTACCGCCTAAACTGGATTTTCGCTAAGAAGAGACATTATTTAAACGATAAACTCCATAAAAGCGTAAATGGTCGTCCCTGAATAGCCTGTGCGGACTGCATAGGCTAATCTGGGATGACAATTTACGCGCAAGTATTATGTCCAGTTTTCTCAGAGCACGACACATATTTCAAATAAAAGTTGCGGATCTCTTTGACATTCTCAAATCTTGTAAATGAAGGGTTACAAGAAAACACAACTTATTGTCTTCTGGTGAAATCTGATTTTCATGAGCTGTTGTTAACTATCCATGAAGCTTGGAAGTCATGGTTTACTAATGGTATTAAGCGGGGAAAACAATGTTCAACTATGCCGAGATGAACGGACAATCCAACTGTTTTCCTCGAGTACAAGCGATTGTCATCGAACGTTTTGTATTTGTCAAAACCCGTTTGACGCGTAAAGGCCATGATTTTAAATATTCAGCTTCAAAGACTTTTAAAAAAAACGAACAAAAAGAATGCTGAAAAAACGGAACATAAATTAAGCTTTGAAATATGTTATAGAGGCGTGTGGCGGCCATCTTGTGACAGAAAGATTGTTTGAGTATAAGAAAATAATTATATGGGTAACATCAGATAATCCAATTAATAAACCAATGTCATTTGAATTGGGTTTTACACAGATAACTTTTTAAAACAACCAAAATAGGTAAATTCGTTGCGTGGTGTGTGTTTTATTTCTGGTATTTTTTTAAAACGCTTTTGAAATTTACATGTTCACAGATTTTGCATTTTGGGAAAAAATGGCAATACATGTATTGTCTAACAGAACTCTAATATTATGAATAATCTAAAATAATTAAAATAGCAAGTAAAAAAAGGTTTATTGAAAAACTTGCCATGGCCGAGATTCGGATCTGTGACCTCTGGAAGTTAAAACTTACATCCCACAACATGGCCGGCCAATTACCGACAAAAAGCGTTACAATTTCTTTATTTTGTATTGATGATGATCTACATGTATAACTGACACCAAATTGTAAATATTTGTTTAAAGCAGGATTGTTATTTCGCTTCTGTATATATTCTTTTCTAATTCTATGACTTTTTTATAGTCATCTTGCAAATCTTTGAATGAGTCCCTTTAACATGATAACGATAAATTGTTCCGTTTACATACATATCAAGAAATCAATAGTAGTCTATATTGTGTATCGTAATTCTGCCACTGGGGTGTGAATGTATGCATATGGTTAGTTTGATATTATTTATAAGTTTTTATTTTAAATACCTGGTAAATTAGAAATTGAACGAAGCCTTTTAGATAATATATTTTAACGCATCCTACGCGTTTGAGAAAACAAATATACAGTAAGGGAAACAATGAAAATGCCCTTTTGTTTCAACTTAGACATTATACTCTCCCCTGAAATTTATTAACGAAATCGGGTAAATAGCGTTTCTTTATGACACTATTTTGTGGTGTTATGTCATAGGTCGAGACGTCCGGGACTCGTATTTGGGACTTCTCATTATTAAGGCTGAGCTAACCAGGCCGCCACACAACCTGTCCATTTCAAGACAAAAATACGTATTGCGACATTCACGCCTACTTCAATATATATCTGACCTCGAATACAGGTATACGGTGTGTTTCATAATAAACCACGGACTTCTTATGATCTAGCCAAGATAACGCCACAGGCCGACGATGGGCGAGAAAATTGTGCCACCAATCCGGGACTCGAGTCCGCGACACCTCACTATCAAGGCGAGTTCTCTCCCGAATAAGCTTACCGGGTCGCCATACAAATTCTCACCTTTAATGACTAAGCTCATACAGTAACATATGTAACCTCAGGAGGGACGTAAATTTATTTCCCTTCCCTTGTTGTTAATTATACAAATGCTTTTTAGAATACCTATAAAACAAACAAAGTGTTCTATGATGTACTGCGTATAAACCCAAAGTGATCTTCTTAATTGTGATACGTAAAGGCCACGGTGTTTTGTTCTATGTTCTGCTACGTAGTACCCCTTTGTAATTGTTCTGTACTACGTTGTGCTATGTATTGGCTCCGATGTTCTGTTTGACGTTGGGTTACGTATTGTCCCCTACGTATCGTTCTACGTATCACCGCACATACCACTTAAAACACGTTATGTTGTAAGTGTTGCAGTATGTGGAACATGTTCAAAATTTAGATTGTTCATTGACATTGAACTTCGCTCCACTCAACCTGTACCGGTCATAGGCCCTACCACAACGTGTGTTTACTTATTGAGCTGCTACGTTGCGCACCGAGGCGGCGAAAACATGGCACTATATCTTGGAATTAAAACTGACATAAAAGTTGGCCTGTTTTTTGTTTTTTTTAGGAGAAAAAAAAAATGATGCCGCGAAATTTTCAGTAACAATTGATCACCGGCATGGTAATCAAAGAATAGTTGATGGTAACGGTAGTTCGGAGTATTTTATTACGTGTTTTTTTTTCTTTTATTGACATTTGCCCTAAGCCTGGGAAGCTGTTGAGCGACAGCAATCCTATTCCCGACAGCTCAGTGACACTGTCGTCCCTTGAAAACATGATATGAGACACGCGACTAATACCGATCTACTTTGATATGAGACACGCGACTAATACCGATCTACTTTGATATGAGACACGCGACTAATACCGATCTACGTAATACTTGCTAACAGTAAAGAAACTTTGCATCAATATATAACGCAGTCATTGAACATCGCGCGATGAGGTGACGTTTTGATTGCGTTGCTTTGGAACCTCGAGTCCCAAAATAAGTTGGTTCTGGTGTCTGTATATTCAGTTCTTAGCTGTATATATTGAGTGCAATTGTTTTCTAATTAATTCCGTCTTAGAATCTTTGAATCGGTTCTAAATCCACACTTAGAAGAAAAGGCGTGAACGACGGATGCAACATGTGACCCATACGTTCTGTGTTTCCACTAGACAAAGGATCCGCTCATTGAAATTATCTTGTGTACTTCAAAATGTATAAGAAATATCCGCGCGTGAAGCTGCATTATGTGAGGACCAAAATCGTGTCCCAGTAATGATGTCTTATTAAATTACTAGACTTACGAAATATGGTACTTATTTTTATTTTGTAGGTGCAATTTCCAGCTTTTTATATTGTACAGTATTTATATATTATTTGTATTGTAGGCGTTCATTTGTTTTTGGTCTTATGTTGAGTGGGTAAGCCGGAGAAAAACCCACGTGTCCGGTGTGGTGACCACCAAACAAACTCACATACGCCGAGAGCGAGCAAAGAACCAAGGTTGCCAAGGTGATCAGCGCATGTACCAACCACTGCGCTAACCGGGCAGACCATTGAAGGTGATCAGCGCATGTACCAACCACTGCGCTAACCGGGCAGACCATTGAAGGTGATCAGCGCATGTACCAACCACTGCGCTAACCGGGCAGACCATTGAAGGTGATCAGCGCATGTACCAACCACTGCGCTAACCGGGCAGACCATTGAAGGTGATCAGCGCATGTACCAACCACTGCGCTAACCGGGCAGACCATTGAAGGTGATCAGCGCATGTACCAACCACTGCGCTAACCGGGCAGACCATTGAAGGTGATCAGCGCATGTACCAACCACTGCGCTAACCGGGCAGACCATTGAAGGTGATCAGCGCATGTACCAACCACTGCGCTAACCGGGCAGACCATTGAAGGTGATCAGCGCATGTACCAACCACTGCGCTAACCGGGCAGACCATTGAAGGTGATCAGCGCATGTACCAACCACTGCGCTAACCGGGCAGACCATTGAAGGTGATCAGCGCATGTACCAACCACTGCGCTAACCGGGCAGACCATTGAAGGTGATCAGCGCATGTACCAACCACTGCGCTAACCGGGCAGACCATTGAAGGTGATCAGCGCATGTACCAACCACTGCGCTAACCGGGCAGACCATTGAAGGTGATCAGCGCATGTACCAACCACTGCGCTAACCGGGCAGACCATTGAAGGTGATCAGCGCATGTACCAACCACTGCGCTAACCGGGCAGACCATTGAAGGTGATCAGCGCATGTACCAACCACTGCGCTAACCGGGCAGACCATTGAACTTGATCAGCGCATGTACCAACCACTGCGCTAACCGGGCAGACCATTGAGCTTTTATGTCGTTTGTATTAACCCTTTGAGCGCTGGAACCGGATTTTGAAGGTCTTTGCAAACAGTTTGGATCCAGATGAGACGCCACAAAACGTGGCGTCTCATCAGGATCCAAACTGTTTGCTATTCTGATAGTATTCTTTGAAAAAAAAATCGAAGAAAATGCTAATTTTAGAAATTTAGCAAAAAACATTTTAGCAGACGACAAATTTCCCAGCATGCAAAGGGTTAAATGTGTTTTGGCTTTGGTTTTCGAGAACACTTCGACACAAATTTTCATTGTAGACGCAAACGTCAGTAGTAAAACATACCAAGAATCGGTGTTAACACAAATAAACGATCACAGAACTATCTATGCGTTACCGGAAGAACATATATTACATATGTTATCGCATAAACAAACGAAAATATGTATCGGATAATAAATAAATGTTTAAAGAGTAGAAACTAATATGGCAAACGTCAGTAGTACATTTAAGAATAGCAAACGTAAGTAGCCAAAAAATGCAAACGGAAGTAGACGAATATATGCAGGCGGTCCTCCTACCTTTTAGACACACCAATAACTATGTTTACTAATTTAATGACATTTAATTTAACAAGTATTATATTTCTGTTCAAAACAGTTAGATTTAGAAGCTTGATAGTATTTGTTACCATGCCTACATAAGAACTGCAACTGTGCTGCATAAATAAATACGTACGAAAAGTGAAAAAGTTCCTTTGAAATTTGACGTTCATGAACGAATATGGTAAATGATATGGTGCGAGCGCGACACGCGTGTGTGTAACTATACTTAAAAGTGCAAAACAACAAATCATTTTCATCCTTTTCTCAACTTAATTAAGGTTTTTTAAAGCGGATTTCGATAATACTACAAGAACATATTGAAGCTTCCAATAGCAAACACTCGCGCGCGTACCGACATCCCCCGAGTTACCACGTGTAATGGAGGTATGAGTAATAAATAACCCTTCTACGATTGCATGTATCAATGTTATTTATGAAATTATTAACACAACATTGTTTTCACTTGTTTTTGACACAAACTAGCGATTTATAACGGGGATTTCGATAAGTTACGGAGAGCAGGTAGCGAAATTCCTCATGTGTGCACATATACATTTTATATAATTCATATTTAGCTTTGCATATATATATATTTATCAATTTGTATTATGGAACGTGCTACACAAAAAATAAGTTGGGTATTTTTCTGAAATCAATTAACGTTCTATAATAGGGATTTCTTTAATTCTACACATTGAAGCTACCACTCGCGCTTGTCAAAGTCACGTTTCGGCTTCAAAAATTGTATAAATTAAATGCCTCCAAATATTTTTTCTGGATACCGACCGTCCGCCTTACATAAACCCCCTTGACACAGTTTAACAAAACATCATTAACTTTTTGTTTTAAATAAAATGAACAAAACTCGTTGAAAACATGTGCATCTAGACAGTCGGCTTGTGTGGAAAATGGCGGTAAGGTCGATAGCAACCGGCGCACCCGATTTATCGATCGCTGATTGTTCGATCGATAGTTAGATGAGAATTTGATTGACAGCTGGCAAGATGTCAATTCTTTAAACAATTATCGATTTGTTTTTATCTATTGAAAAAATGTGTTAATGCAAATAAAATATAGAACAGTATAAAGCATTTCAAGAAAAACAAATGTTATGCTATTTGTGACTTGGAATTCACAAGATTCAAATGCAGTCGGGAATGCGTACCTTTTGGCGAATACAAATATACATGTTCCTTTCAAATTAGAACGTATGTAATAGTGTCTTCATTTGTGAACTTATTTTGAAGGTGCAGTGTTCATGGGGAAACGAGACAACATGTTCATCCAACCTGTTCTGCAGAATTTGCCACGAAAACTGATTTAACAAGACACAGAAGACGATAACCAGGAACAGTTAAAATAATATAAGGCACAAATAAATAAGGATACATATTAATATATTTCCATTTGTTAATTTGTGTTGTTGTTGAAGTTACATATGTCGTGTATTGTGACATCAATCTTAATTTGTAATATCTAACTCTAAATTAGTATAAATTGCATTGTTTCCGTGTTTTGCATTGAATGAAACGCCTGCATATATTCGGCTACTGCCGTTTGCATTTTTTGGCTACTGACGTTTGCCATTCTTAAATGTACTACTGACGTTTGCCATATTTATTTCTAGTCTTTAAACGTATATTTATTATCCGATACATATTTTCGTTTGTTAACGCGAAGAAATATGTAATATATGTTCGTCCGTTAACGCATAGATAGTTCTGTTATCGTTTAATTGTGATAACACCGACTGTTTGTATGTTTTACTACTGACGTTTGCGTCTACAATGAAAATTTGTGTCGAAGTGTTCTCGAGAACCAAAGCAACACACACAAAGCGTGATATACCGCTCGCAATCTTTATGCATGCCTTATTGCCCGCACTCTGTCGTATGAAAGCCAGAGGACGATCAGCAAAGATATTAACAAAAAACCTACCTGGTGCGGCTGTTATCCTTCGTAAAACGCCTACTGACGTTGACTTTTGGGGTTACGTGACAGTTTTTGTTCATTCACAGTGGTTTAGACCAGTACTTGAGGATATTTATTTTGTGTATTTCTTTGAATGGAATTCGGCCTAATTCACCGTACTGAGCGCTGAGATTAGTCGACTGATTATTTAATACTATCAATAGACCGAACCGAGACTACCTATCTCTTTCTTCCCTCTTAATCATACGATTCTGAAACTATATTCATTTCAGTAACATTTTTTAGAATGAAAATTATTGAATCTTCATGTTTGTTCGAATGACTTTAAAAGGTATGTTCTCACCAATAAAAGACACAAGAAGACGACCTTTTGCTCAAATATACATTATTTCGTGAACTTGCAACTTTTGTCTGCTTTTTAGAACCGTCACAATTATCATTGTATGCTCCCCATATCAGTGAAACATTAATTTGTTGTACATGTGCTTTACTTAGTACAATGAATTTAAACTCGCATATACACTTTGCATTATTCGTGTGATACTATTAGGTGCTCCGGCAAGAATACGTTTGGGAAATTAGCAAATAGATCCGGTCCATAAACAAGAATCCTCCCACAACCTTAAGCATTCAAACAAACACATTCAACAATTATTTACGATAATATTTCGAACTCAGTATATATGTATACTTAAGCTCAAATATGACGCAAAAGTCTAAAGCTTATTATCGTCGCGACATTATATTGTTAGTTAAATGGAAAAAAAGCAACACTGCATCTTCAACATCGCAAAATGAGTGTTTCACTTCGCAGTGCACAACATTTAATAATACTTGTAAGGAATTTTTCTACGACACTCTTTAAATACAATTCGTTTTATCTTGTCATAAACAATTGTGGTTTAAGCAATTAGTTTGCGAAACTTTAAGGAACAGATTACAGATATATAGGAAAGGGTCCTGCATGCGAAAAGTTGTTGAGCTAGGATAAAATTACAACTATAATTGTAAGTAATCGAAGCCATGATTTGAATTTTGTATAGCAAACAAGGTCATACACCTTCTTTTAACTTTAATTTCTTATAACATTGTTTGGTGCATGAGCATACTTTAAAGACTTATTCGCAATCACGAGTCCCTACTTAAGGGGTGTTGCGGCAGTTTTGCTGATTTTTTTCCTACTAATAAATTTTGCTCAAAATTTATATTCAAGTTCTACATACAAATACTATATGAAAAATGAAATAAAAACATAGGGTCACCGGCCTTGTTTTGATTTTATTCACCATTTTATAACATGTACTTTTTCATTAAATCTGAAAAATCTCTAATTGCATAAAAATGATTAATAACCTATGAAATTGGCAACATATTGATATTATATAAGATAATATATATCATATACCATTTAATTAAACCACAAACTACCAAAAAATGGAGAACACAAGTTAAATTTTAAGAAATTTTAATTTTTATAATTTTTATGTCACCCAAAAAAACGTATTTTTTTTACTATTTTAACACAAAAATGGAAGTTAAAAAAGTTCTATCTAATAACTTTTTGCGAAACTGCTCAAATATGTTCATCTACGTATTGTTATCATAAAACAAAAATAAAAAAGGGGGGTCACCGCACTTTTAACAGAGATTTTTTTGTTCAACTATCCCTACCGTCTATGTCAAATTTCCTAAAATACAGCAATTAGGCGAAACCCAAGTACCGGTACACAGACTGTTATGCATAAACATTATAGATTGTTTACAATCTTAATTGGGATCACAACGGCTTACTAAAACACAGCACTAATACAATATTTAATCACAAACATAAGACCATACAGTATCAAACTCGACCTTAATCCTCCATAACAGGGACTTGTTGACAGATTTCGGCATGTTTTGGAGTTTGTGATTAAATGCTTTAAATTTATTAATGTAAACAACAGGACTAAAGAGCTCCAGGAAAAAAACAAGAGTGAAATAAAAGAAAGAAAAAAAGAATAAAAAAAAGTTTACCGCACCTGGGATCGAACCACTGAGTACCTATTATGAACCTACTCGATCATAAATGTGTGATGATTCTGATAACAAAACTATTGGGCTGTGATAATAGCATCGGTGTTGCCATAAATATATTCTCGGTTAAATAAACTGCCGCAACACCCCTTAACTCCAATTTACCGCTGTTGTCTATTAAAAGCATAAATCGCTTTAATAGTATCCAATCCAACTATGTGATCGCAATATGAATTGATCGGTTGATAGAGAAATTATACTTTATAGCTCGAGATTTGGGACTTTGAAAATAGCATTTTAAACACATCCAAACGCTTGTAATCATGCCTGGACGCATACACATAAACGGCGATTAAAGTGACACCAACAAGTGTTATTATAAACCCTATTTGCATTTGCCATTAGTAAAGGTTTTGGATTGTATTTCCATATGTGTAAACTATCTATTGAATGCCCGCTTCAACTCTGGGTCGTTCATAGAATTGTAAAGACCGTTCATATATAATTCGCTAGAAGGCTTTTTATTTGACAGGAACATGTTTTAATTTTAAAAGACAGGACAGATTTTAAAATTACATTAATGTATATGTCAATAAAGTGCAGCGATGACATGTTGCTTCAAGGCACTAGCAGCTTGAATCATGTAACCATCTTGTTAAATTATGCAAGATAAAATTATATACATCCGTTTAGGTTTGCAGTTAGAAAAGGGTCAGTATTTTAATGGAAATCATTAAGTGCACCATTACACGATTAAAATATTGCACCCTCCCCNCCCCCCCCCGCCCCAACCACAACCTAAAATAAAGCCTTTGCACAAATAAACGTTCGTTTTGAATAGTTCGTAAATCATGTCTTTCTTTCATAAAACGGCCACACATTAAGATAATTAGTGTTGTTGTTGTTGTTGTTGTTGATTACGATGCTATCATTGATAACTTCTCTGTTGCTGCTGTTATAGTAAATAATAAAATGAGTTTTATAATAATGAAGATAATGATGATTATGAGTATAATGATGATAATTATGATTTATAATGAGTTCAATGATTGATAATGATTTCAATGATGATGATGATGATGATGATAATGATGATGATGGTGATGATTTCAATGATTTGAATGATGATGATGATGATTTAGATGATGACGATAATGATTGCAATAATGATTTCAATGATGATTTCAATGATGATGATGATGATGATGGTGACGATGATGATGATGATGATGATGATGATGATGATGATGATTATGATTTTAATAATGATTTCAATGATGATTTCAATGATGATGATGATGATGATGATGATGATGATGACGATGATGAGGATGATGATGATGATGATGATGATGATGATGATGATGATGATGATGATGATTTCAATAATGATGACGACGACGACGCGCGAGTAATAATCACTGCCGATACCGGTAGTACTATTATTTCGCCATTTTATACACGTCATCTTTGTGCTTTGTCGTTTTTATAAATAGAATAATGTCGTCTAGTAGCATACTAAGGAGCAGCGGATCGCATAGTTGTGCGTAAGTCATTATTTTCTTTATCGGAATGAAATACTATATTTTAGATTAGATGCATATATATTAGATAGATCTACTGTTCACTCTATTTTATATCAGAAATATATGTTTCCCTTTCATTTCCGTTGTTTATAAGCAGAGATATAAAACAATCTTGTATTGATGTTAACTTGTACATATAAATTTTGAATGAATGGGCAGTAACTGGCTGGGATTCCCTGACGTGATACCTCATTTTATTCGTTTTGGGATTCCGCAATAAAGTTTCTCTACAAGTCATCGCTGGTTTCCCAAATTGTAAGTGTTTAAATTTGAGATAAACTCTGAACATTAGGTAGTGTCTCCGTGCACTTGAATATATCAGACTATTATTAAGTTTTTTTCTTAATTTGCTAAACTACAGATTGTGTTTTTGGCCGAAATCGTTAAGAGATTCCTTTTGGCTGGCTATTATGATGTGAACATGCATCATAATTAACGTTATTTGATGTTAAATGAGGGTAGAACAAATAAGTCATTATCACAGCTGTCTATATATAGATCGTAAACTTAATGCAGTTCGTTCCGGTTAAAAGTTATGACACAGTCATCATCGTTTTGCTGATCAAAACTGTTATAAAAACAGCTAAATATTGTAATTCTTCATAACTTGATACGTGTTTACCAAAAACAAACACTTTTTCTTCTTTCATTTTGTTTCTAAGTAACACATCTATTATTTTCTATGCTTCGGCGTCTGTTAATATTTTTTACAGAGCACTTGCTGTAAACATGTCAATATTTTCGTTGGTCACACTCTAGCAATTGTTTCCTAATTGTTTTCTTATTGTTACAAATGTGTAGGGAATATTTAAAGGGATAAACATTTGAAGCAATTAAAAATAAATACCTAGAGTATTATTATTTGTTAGAAAGAAAAGAAAGTAACCTTTCCTGCAATGTATGTTTTAATAATGTTAACAGCATGCACATTGTGACATTGGAACAGCCAATCAGAATCCACGACTCAAGAAGGACTTTACTTTCAAGATGGCGGTTAAACACTTATCATTACAATTGATTATTTTGATGTTTAAAGACGATAAACATTTGAAGAAAAAAAAAACGAACGGTTAATAATTATGTTTATAATGATTCATGGTCATATCTTTATAAAATATTTGTAATGTAACATCTTTATGACAATTATCCACGACTCAAAAAGGATATAACATACACGTTTTATAGCCCTGACCTGCAGTAAAGCAGATTTATGACCCATTTTTGAACTTAGAAATTTGGTTAAGGTAAACGTGCACCTCATCCAAATCGCTGTTTCTTCTACAGGTATTCAATTGAAACTACACACATGTATTCAGTGTTATTGTGTGAGGTTACGGACGAAGTTCCATAACTATTACCAGCAATTTGGCAAAATTATGTCTTGGTTTGTACATAGAAATTTGGGAAAAGTGAAGTTGCAACATCCCCTATCACTCTTTCTACTACAGGTATTCATGTGAAACACATGGGTTCAGGGACCAGGGTCATTGTTTGATGACACTGTTCAAGTTCCATAACTATGTCTTGCAATTTATCAGACGTATGCCCCTTTTATACTTAAACAATTCTGGCTGATGTATGCGTGCAACAACTCCATATTTTTATATTTACTACAGATATTGAAATAAAACGTTACATATGTGTTCTGGATCTTTGTTAACAATAAGAAAAAAAACTATGACTTTAACCAGCATGTAAGCAGGAGTATGTCCCCTTTTGTACTTAACAGAGTTTGGTTAGGGTTTGAGTGTAAGTTGAAAATCAGGTTAAAATTTGCATGTAGCAAGTACATATCTCTGTAACTACAACAGATATTCATTGACATTTCACACACCTCTTTGGGATCATCATGCGAGGTCTTAGACCAAGGCCCTTAACTCTGAACATGGGGTTGCATTTGGGACCAATAAGGTCAAAGTCATTGTTGCTATCATAGATACATACTGTTCGCTAAATTAATTTAGTTGGGATGGAGACATTGTGCTAAACTCGTTTGTGTAGGTAGGTTACTGGCTGATCTAACGAGGGATTGCATATTGGGTCAGGGAGATCAAGGTCGTTGTTACTGAAAATAGAAAAATAATTTCAGCTCGATTACTTCGGTATGGATGGAGGTATTGTGGCTTAATTTGTTTGTAGGTAGTTTGTATACAGACCTAGGGCAACATTGCATATGTGGCCGGTTTTGTCATTGTCATTGTTATGAAAAATATATAAATAATTTTCGCTCAATACCTTGAAATTGTATGGATGTGTTGATTGGGAATTTTGTGCGTAGGAAGCTAAGATCCTGACTTCGATTTCAAAGTAAATTAAATTCAACTTAATTGATTGGTTGAAAATTGAGAATCTATTTTCCTGGCATAATCAATTTTTTATGTTTACTTTATAAATGTTTATCTTTAATTTTGCATAAACTTTATATCTGTGTGGTCATTGTATCAGGTGAGTGTCATACAATGTACATTATACTATCAAAGCGGAAGAAAAGTCGAGCGCGCTATATTAGGACAGCTCTTGTAAGCTAGACCTTTCAAAGGATACGAAAGCTATTCTACTCGCCAATTATCCGCGTTTGTGTCAGTACCCTGTCCAAATTTAAGTTATTTTGTAACATATTTTCTCATTCAAACTAATATTTAATTCACGTAAAACATTTATTCCTCATATTGAATTGACCCAAAAGGCCAAGTTTGGTCATGTTTGGTTAAAAAATTAATTTGATGTTGTCAAAATTTACGGACTTTTACTATTAAGGATGTTGCATATAAACTATACAGGCCGGTTTAAGTTATTCAAAATTAGATATTTTCGTCTTCATATGTTGATATCTTTTATGAAGATCCCTTGGGATAACGTTGGAAATGTTCTGTAAAAACTTTCAATTATAGAAGAAACCTTTTATCGAATACTTCAACATAACTTTGCATATCTAAAAGACAAAGGGTACCTTAGTCTGAAAAAGTGTGGTAACTTTCAACTCTTGATACAATCATTTAATATGAGTAAATCGATTAAATCACCTTAACTGTTCATATAATAATATAATAAAACGAAAACTTACAAATCGGGACATATTTTTGTCTATTATTAAATCGCATTTAAATGACAAATCTCAACAACATACATGTAATCGTTTTTATAATCTCGTCGCCTTAAACTTAAAACATGGTCATTAATAAAATTAATTATTTAAATCACCTGTAAATTACAGATGCATATGTGCGGTAACTGACAGCACACTAAGCCAGAGGGGAACAGGCCATAGACTCGGTAGTGATTTACGGCATCTATCATGTCAGACANTATAATAATTACATTAAATGAAAGGAATGGGTCTATTCCTTTTGAGGTCAACATGTAAAGGTAAAGATCACATGGGCACGAAATAAGATTCCACATATTTTCTAGAGAACGCTGAGACATAAAATTATGTAAATATGTACGCTGGTTACTAATGGGGAAAGAAATACGCCTACTGATTTTGAGGTCAGCATGTCAACGGTCATGGTCACAGAGGCATGCATCATAAAACAAGTGCATATATTGACCCTATGCTGCACATCGGCGGGCAAACATGGTTTAAAAATATATCTCGTTATATTCCAAATTGCTCTTTGAACGTGAAACAAATATGTGCATTCATTTACCAGAGATAAAATCATATAGAGAAATAATACCAAAAGAAGTATTTCTATAATAAACTGTATATATAATTATGTTTGGACGTTATGTGATGTTTTGTTTTTTGAATGCCACACGTATAATCTATTAGTATGTTTCCATAGACATTTTAGCGTGTTGTTTTACATCACAATTATTGAATTTCTTGTAGAAACTAAGGCCTGTTTAATCGAACAATACCGGTCAATGTGTGTTGTGCCGGTGTCGATGCTGGATCCTGACATTGATGCACCTTTAGAACGGATTTACGTTTCCCCGTCCATCAATGCACTTAAAAGAGGCCAGGAAAACAGACATGGTAGGAGTGAGACGGACAAGACGTCAATGGTGACAAAAAAAGGGGTGAGGTGCTACAAAGAGTTGTTGCATCGTGACGGGAATGAGGTTAATACAATTTATATCCAAGGTGATCACGGTTGCGGTAAAACGACGTTTTCTACAAAGCTCGTACTTGATTGGTGTGAAGCCCATTCCGAAAATGGTGCAAGTTCTAAGAAAAAAAGCAGGATAAATGCCACTTCCAGCGAGAAGACGTCAACACAGTTCACTGATCTTGACACTTTGCGAGATTACGATTTTCTGTTTTTTGTGTCATTACGTGATTACAGTGGATCCATGTGTAACGTCGGTCAGATGATCGAGGATGCCATAACACGCAACAAACTACATTGGGATGACAGTTTCTGGGAACATAAATGTATCGTTCTGACAGACGCCGCAGACGAATGGTACCACCCCGATATACCCTTTCCTCCGCCATATGACTCTGTGTGCAAGTGCCGTGAAGACCGAAGCATGCCACTGTATTTAGAGCGAACAAACATTACCAACATTATAACCACACGACCATGGAAACTTGCCAACCGAAGCATGAGTGATACTTTAACGCGTATGTTCGAAATTGTCGGCGTTACGAACTATAAAACCTTGGCAAAAAATGTCATAAATGTTTTAGCGGAGAAAGACGGTATTTCTAAAAAGGATCAACAAAGCAAATTTATTGATTTCTTTGAAAAAATAAAGACACAAAACTTAAAAAATCTCATCAAAATACCAGTTGTGTGTGTGCAGTTAGTTCATCAGTTTTACGTTGGACGTTTAATGGAAGGTTCACTGTGTGCTATATACAGCAACATGCTAGATATGCAAATAGCCAGGGGATTAAAGAAACGTAAACCGGTCACATTTGACACCGAGGAAACGAGTCTTGAGGAAATACCAAATTTACCAGGAACAGAAACAACCGAGTATCTGCACGGTAATGTGTCGCTGGTTCGCTCTGTAAGTGCGCTTGCGTTTAACACACTAACAGACTCTAGTAAAGAATCGTCGCTACTGTTTTCGGAAAACAAAATCACGCAGTACACGAAGAAAACAGAACTAGATTTTTTACTTCAAACAGGGATTATCACAAAAAGAAAATCTTTGGCGATCAGCTCGCGAAGAAATGTTCCATACATGTTCGTACACAAAACAATTCAGGAGTTTCTAGCATCGTTGTATATTGCAATGAATCAGAAGAACATTGGAGACATCATGAACGCCATACAGTCGGTGTATTGTGATGGTACGTCTATTCTGGACATAAGTCAGTTATTCATCTTCACGTGTGGATTATGTCCTCCAGCGGCTAAGAAAATGTCAAAGCACATCATGGATGTCATAACACGCGACATGGAAATCAAGCTGCAGGCTAATCAAGACCATGACTTCTTTTTATTTTCCCAAAGTGATGCAGCACAAAGAATTATATTGGATGGCTTTATTGAAGGGGCGGCAAGTAAGCAGCCGGGATTACAACTGACTATCAGTCATGTAGCATATCATGAGGATTTAAAGTACAAAGCCGCTTTAGAAACGTTGATAGATATGAACATATCAAACATCGTAAGCATTGATACAGTACTTTGTGACACCCCATATCGTTTACGGGACATCATTACGCAATCGAAACAAACATTGTCGTATCTGTGGCTTTATGCCAGTGGTCCATTGGACTTACAGGGCCTAAAACTCAAGTTCTTATTTTGTTCCATAGAAGTCGATGTAACTAATTTAGATTGCAGCTGTATGCTTGCGTGTGAATTAATGCTTTCACCATTATCAGAGAGTCGCATCTTACAGTCGATGTCCGTCACTGGTACAAACATAACAAGACTTAAGTGTTGTGGTTTTAACGGTTTTAACTCAAGTGACCTTGTCTATGAAACTCTTCCTACCTTGAGGAGTCTACACACGCTTGTAATACACTCGACAATACTTGCGGATACACTGTACGACTACCTTCCCGAATCAATCAGAAAGGTAGTGTATGACATGGCTCGTGTCTCCTATCAAGCTGTAAAGTCTATGGTAGAATGGTCCACGGGACGTATGTGTGCATTGCGAATTGGTTTGGTGTTCCTTTTTATTTGAAGATGATACGGACATTTGTCACTGGATAAAGCAGCAGGACAACATTGATATTATATCATGTCATGAATTCGTTAAGTTTGGCCGTCGTATTTCCATTTCCTGGAGCAACATTTTGTCAAAGTGAAAATTATAAAACTTGTTGTCACAGGTTCATGACTTAAAAGAACACTGTTCATCGGAAAGCGGAGCCACCTATCACTAACGACGTTGACACCTACTTAAAATTCATTTGCGTGTATGTGTCATTATTTGTTGATATTGATAGAACTATTAAGCAGTATAAACATGAAAGGATTGAATACTTTTATGGGGTTTGTTTTTGTGACAAAGTAGCGTAGATCGCTTATACAAAGTATAAAATACTAGACGCAAACTTCACAAAATGCAAAAAAAAACTGTTATCAAGTCCCTTTGATGTAGAATAACTATTAGTTTTTACTGTAGTGTGCAATTATTTTCATTAGTTGATAAAACCGAATGATACACATACGAATTGAAAAAAGAAATAGTGAATAGATAACTGTTTTTGATTTCGTGTTTTGTCTCTGGTGTATTGTATCTCAGGGAACACGGCTTTTTCCTAGTTCGCCTGTCCTTTTAAGACGCCGCGGACGTATGATACTACTAGTATTTTTATATCACGTTTTTAGTAACATGTTCCATTCGACAGTATCTTGTACAGTTTTTGCAGTATATGCAACATTGATTCATGATAATATTCCCGTTAGATGTTAACTACCCTACTATATCTATTACTTTTTTAAATACAATTGACTAAGAAACAGCAGATTTCCAATAAATGTATTGTTAAATCTTTCAGAAATGTGAATAGTTGTATAGGCCCGTGCTCACATTTGTCATTTTGAAATAAATGCACATGTAATTCGTTACGCGTTTACGTAATCACTTTAACGTATATTTGTATTCTAAAGAGTTGATAGTCTAACAAAACAAAACACATAATTTAATTACTGTCACCCTTTTAAGAACGCGTACAGAACAATGAGCAATGTTCCATGTAACCGTTTCATTGATGCCAATTATGATATTGTTTTAATGAATACTTTAATTTTGTTAATTTAGCACAAAAATACACGAACGTTTAATTTCATGAAAGACAATTAAAAACATTCCAGTAGTATTTATGTTTTCTCTGTTACCGGTTGCAATATATGTGTCATGTACAATATAAATATTCGTGACAATTATCTCACAATAGGCAATAGTCAGACATTCTTTTCAATTGTTTGCAGAATTGCGTTCTGCCAATAAATTGGAGGTGAGTTTTCACTTTGTGTGTCGGTTATGACCCTGCTACAAATGACCCTTTTACAAATTCGTTATTGCGTTATCATTATGTTTACTTTTTGTATCTGTTGTTTCTATGCTTGATATACATATGCAGAGGCTTCTGCATGATGAATTGGTGTATGGCCTGTGTACGTCGTTTCAATATGTTGAAGTATAATTGTAAAAAGATGCACACCTTAATAAATATAAACCAGAAAATTGTTTGTTCATTATGATAATACCATTTACAATGAACACAAAGTCAATGGAAACCCTCCGATTTAACAATTATTACTGACGAAAAGCACAGTATTAAAGTACTAAGGATCTTATTGCCTAAGTACTGATTAATATACATGTAATTATTGAAGTATTGTTCTTTTTTTAAACATCATTAACATCATATTCTAAAGGTTCCAATTAGAAAATACATTTATATGTTGAATTATCATTGCGTGGGTTGCCTTCATTTGTGATTACACACTTTGTTAATTAAAAATAATTTAACTAGTCAGTGACGACACTTTCCGGCTAAACTGGATAACTTCAGACAAGAGACTTTTTTAAACGAAACATACTATAAAAGCGGAAGTGTCGTCCCTGATTAGCCTGTGCGGACTGCACATGTAGATCTGGGACGACACTTTACGAATATGCATTTAACCCCGTTTTCCCAGAACGAGGCTCAAATACATTCGGTCGTATAAATACCTAACAATAGGCTTTGGTTATATGTGTCGCGTTCTGAGAAATCTGGGCAAAATGCATGTGCGTAAAGTGTCGTCCCATATTAGCAAGTGCAGTCCGCACAGGCTAATGCGGGACGACACTTTCCGCCTTAACTGGATTTTCGCTAAGAAGAGTCATCATTTAAACGAAAAATTCCATAAAAGCGGCAATTGCCGTCCCTGATGAGCCTGTGCAGACTGCACAGACTCATCTGGGATGACAATTTACGCACAAGCATTATGCCCAGTTTTCTCAGAACAGGACACATATATGGAATTCTTTCACGACATTAAAATATATCGAATACCAAACATGTTTAATTTAGAGGGGAAGATACCGGTAAATGTCGCGGTGGTGTAGTGGATGAGGTGTCCGCCTAGCGATCGGGAGTTCGTGGGTTCGCTCCCTACTCGAAGAGCGTTCTCATTATCTCCTCCACAGACACCAAATAAATATATTCTTCCCACTCGATAGTCTCCAAATCTGCCTATAATAGGCCTGCTTTAAATGCTACTTGTGGCGACTAGCAGTATATATAGATAGATAGATTGATGTCGTATGTCGTAGATCTCCGAAATATGCGATCTCTACTAGAGTGAATTAATTTTCTTTAATATCCAGCTCGGCATAACTACATAATAACGAATTCTGATTATTTCCTGGAAATATTGAATTTTAGCATTTTTATGTGTAAACTTGTTATTATGAATACTTTATGGCAGCACATAAATAATCGTCTGACTATGATATTTTAAATTAAAGTTGCGGATCTCTTTGACATCCTCCAATCTTGTAAATGAAGGGTTACAAGAAAAAAAAACTTAATGTCGTCTGGTGTAATCTGATTTTCATTAGCTGTTGTTAACTATCCGTGAAGCTTGGAAGTCATGGTTAACTAATGGTATTCAGCGCGGAAAACAATTTTCAACTATGCAGAGGTCATAGCGCAGGTCGCCGTGGCGCAGTGGATATGGTGTTCGCCTAGCGATCGGGAGGTAAGGGGTTCGATCCCCACTGAGCGTTCTTTGATATCCCCCATAGACACCAAGTACTGGTTCTAGTCCCATGAAACGGACTCGAGAGCGTTTCAAATAAGACTTAGGCTTTCGATGCAATCGAGCTAAAATAAATAGGTTTAAACTAACTATGCCGAGATGAACGGACAATCAAACTGTTTTCATTGAGTACAAGTGATTGTCATCGAACGTTTTGTATTGGTCAAAACCCGTTGGACGCGTAAAGCCCATAATTTGTAATATTCAGTTTCAATGACTTATCAATAAGTATATGGTTAACATCAGATAATCAAATTAATTAACCAATGTCATTTGAATTGGTTTTTACACTGATAGCTTTTTAAAACAACCAAAATAGATTAATTCGTTGCGAATTGAGATTTATTTTTCGTATTTTTTGAAAACGCTTCTGAAATTTACAGATTTTGCATTTTTGGAAAAATGACAATACATGTATAGACTAACAAAACTATGATATAAAGAATAATCTAAAATAATTAAAATAGCAACTAAAAAAAATAGTTTATTTAAAACACACTTGCCATGGCCGAGATTCGGATCTGTGACCTCTGGAAGTTAAAGCTTAAATGTGTCGTGTTCTGAGAAAACTGGGCAAAATGCATGTGCGTAAAGTGTCGTCCCAGATTAGCCTGTGCAGTCCGCACAGGCTAATCCGGGACGACCCTTTCCGCCTAAACTGGATTTTCGCTAAGAAGAGACATCATTTAAACGCAAAATTCCATAAAAGCGGAAATTGTCGTCCCTGATTAGCCTGTGCGGACTGCACAGGCTAATCTGGGATGACAATTTACGCACAAGCATTTTGCCCTGTTTTCTCAGAACGCGACTCAAATGCTACCACATGGCCGGCCAATTACCGACAAAAGGCGTTACAATTTCTTAATTTTGTATTGATGATGATCCATAACAGAAACCAAATTTGAAAACATTTTTAGACATGATTGTTATTTCGCTTATGTATATATTCTTTTCTAATTCTACGACATTTTTAATAATCATCTTGCAAATCTTTGAACAAGTCCCTTTAACGTGATAACGATAAATTGTTCCTTTTGCATACCTATCACGAAATCAATAGCAGTCTATATTGTATACCGTAATTCTGCCACTGGGGTATGAATGTATGCATAGGGTTAGTTTGATATTATTTATAAGTTTTCATTTTAAATACCTGGTAAATTAGAAATAGAACGAAGTCTTTTAGATAATACATTCGCAAAATAAGTACGATATTTCGCGCTTTCTAAGCGTTTGATTGAACGTAAATAAAGTAAGGGAAACAATTCAGTTGCCCCTTTGTTTAAACTAAGACATTACACTCGCCCCTGAAATTTATTAACGAAATCATGTAAATAGCTTTTCTTTCTTATACTATTTTGTTTTGTTATGTCACAGGGCGTGAAGTCCGGGACCCGAATCGGGAACTTCTCATAATTAAGGCAACTTCTCTATGATGCACTACGTATTTGTCCCTACGTGATCTTCTTCATTATGTGTGCTACGTAAAGGACACGCTGTTCTTTTCTACGTTCTGCTACGTATTGTCCCCTATTTTTATGTTCTGTTCTACGTTGTTATATTTATTGGTTCCGATGTTCTGCTCGCCGTTGTATTACGTATTGTCCCCTACGCTCTGTTCTACGCTTCACCGTACATACCACTTTAAACACGTTATGTTAAAAGTTTTGCAGTATGTGGAACATGTTCACAATTTAGATTGTTCGTTAACATTGAACTTCGCTCCACTCAACCTGTACCAGTCATAGGCCCTATCACAACATGCGTTTACATATATTCGCGCTCTGAGAAAACTTGGCATAATGCTTGTGCGTAAATTGTCATCCCAGATTAGCCTGTGCAGTCCGCACAGGCTTATCCTGGACGACACTTTCCACCTAAACTGGATTTTCGATAAGAAGAGAAATCCTTTAAACAAAATATTTCATAAAAGCGGAAATTGTCGTCCCTGATTAGCCTGTGCGGACTGCACAGGCTAATCTGGGATGACAATTTACGCACAAGCATTATGCCCAGTTTTCTCAGAACACGACACATATACGTTGCATACCGAGGCGGCGAATACATGCTACTTTGGCTGGGAATAAACACTGACATGGAAGTTGGTCTGCTATTATATTAGCAAGAAAAAAAACGATGCCGCGAAATGTTCAGTAATAATAAATCACCAACCTGGTAATCCAAAAATAATTGATGTTTACGGTAGTTCGGTGTATTTTATTACGTTTTTTTTCCGTTTAAATCGTGCATTTGATACTGTATTTGTCCTAACCCCGGGAAGCAAGTGAGTGGCAGCAACCATATTCCAGACAGCTCAATGACGGTGTCGTCTTTTAAAACATGAGGCACACGGAACATACCGATCTAAGTAAGATTTGCCAAAAAAATATAGAAACTTCACTTCAAAATATTGTTTTCCCATTACGAAATGCCATTGGATGTTGCGCGATGCGGTGACGTTCACATTTTGTTGCTTTGGAACCTCAAGTCCCAAATATGTTGGTTCCGTTGTCTGTATACATATGCAGATCTCAGCTGTATATACTGAGTGTGCTTAGGAAACTTTAGTCCCAAATATGTTGGTTCTGTTGTCTGTATATATGCATTTCTCAGTTGTATATATCGAGTGTCTTTGATTTCTTATAAATTCCATCAACACACGAAAAACTAGACGGCTTCTCAATAAACCAGTTAGGAATGTTCAAGAGAAACTCTTGTTCGTATGTACGTATCAAAAAATTAACGCAAACCCGTCAACTACACCCATATCATAGGAGCAAAGTTACCTGCTCAATCTTTTCCTACACTGAACGGAGCGCTGAATAAGTTCTAGATTCACAATTAGAAGATACGGCATGAACGAGGGCTGCATTTCAAAATGTATATATCGATGCGTGTGTAACGTGTCTACCGTTCCTTCGGGATATATATATAATGGCTTTTCCTCGGGCGATCCTTAGCCGTGTGATTTGATAAACAAATAATATAATTTGCCTCTATACAAGCCGGTTCCGTATGCCCTGTGCAACTTGGATTGCTTTGATCACTTGGTTGTCTTAGGTCGACTTGGGTCGACTTGGGTTGACTCGGGTTGACTTGGGTCGACTTGGGGTGACTTGGGTCGACTTGGGTCGACTTGGGTCGACTTGGGTCGACTTGGGTTGACTTGGGTCGACTTGGGTCGACTTGGGTCGACTTGAGTCGACTTGGGTCGACTTGGGGTGTCTTGGGTCGACTTGGGTCGACTTGGGTCGACTTGGGTTGACTTGGGTCGACTTGGGTCGACTTGAGTCGACTTGGGTCGACTTGGGTTGACTTGGGTCGACTTGGGTCGACTTGAGTCGACTTGGGTCGACTTGGGGTGTCTTGGGTTGACTTGGGTCGACTTGGGTCGACTTGGGTTGACTTGGAGTGTCTTGGGTTGACTTGAGTCGACTTGGATTGACTTGGGTTGGCTTGAGTCGACTTGGATTGTCTTGGGTTGACTTGAGTCGACTTGGGTCGACTTGGGGTGTCTTGGGTTGACCTGGGTCGACCTTGGGGTGTCTTACACCTATAGCAACGAGTCTGCAGTGTCTCCCCTCTGCGTTACGCAAGGAAGACAATCAATGTCCCCCCTCTGCGTTGTGCAAGGAAGACAATCGGTCACTGTAGTACAAGCGCTAATAATGAGCTTGAACCACTCAGGTGACCTACGAGACCTGACACGTGCACTGTCTTATATCACCAATGAAAACCTGTGACCCGGACAAAGGTATGAGTCTCTATTGAAGCTACCCAGCAAGCTAATTAAAGTTGCTTGGGTCACTTCTACTCAAAAGGCATCCAAAGTCCCAGATAATTCCAATGGTATAAGGTCTCTAATTAATGCAACGTATTTAACGATGTGCTCTGATCGGCAATCGAACGCAGACTGCCTGCTCCCAGTATAGCAGCGCTTTATATACTTATGGTTCACGTGACCACCTTGTTAAAGACACAACCCTACTATTTCATGAAAATACAACCCTACCGTTTCAAGCAGTAACTGTATTATACTACTACTATATCCTGCAAAAACATATTGTGCATGTTTGTAACCGACTTGTATTATTAAATAATTAAATTATGTACATGAAAATACAATGATCAATCTTAAATGCACATACTATGTGCGTGGAACTTACCGAAAAGTTAACGATTTGCCAACGGGAAACGTACTTTCGTTTTGATGTAAACAATATGAATGTACTCAAAGAATAATGAACCTAAAGGATAAAATACCGGCCAAAATCGTCACACGTGGTACTAAATTATGTGAGGGTCCGGAGTGTATACCAGCATTTATATCAAATTAAATTAATAGACTTACGAAATATAGGACTAATTTTAAATTGTAGATGCACTGTCAACTTATTTATATTGAACTGAAAGGCATAAAATTGTCTCGGGCCTTGTGCAATGTGGGGTAGACAGAGGAACCCCCAACTGTACGTTACGGTGACCACCGACCAAACTCACAAACGCCGTTAGCGCGCACTGGTCGTCGAGGTGTGATGCGAGTGAACCAACCACTGCTCTTACCGAACAGACCATAGGGCTAATCTGTCGTTGGGCTTAAATATAAATATCATGCAACAATGATCGACAATCCGGTAAAGCCACGTCAAACACCATTATGTTTTAACATGTCCCGCCTTTATAAATGGATGAACACATTGTCAATAAAACTTCACAAAAAGGGCCATTGTTCTTGTCTATAATCATTTTTGTATAAGGGACAATAATGAATGGTGACTTTGGTAAAATATAACAACAAGAGGGCCATGATGGCCCTGAATCGCACACCTTTTACTAGAATTGGCCCGGTGACCTAATTTTTTACCCCAGATGACCCATATACGATCCAAAATCAGATTTTAACAAGAAAAACATTCTGACAATAATTCATTAAGATCTGATGAAAACTGTGTCCTCTATTGTCTACACAAGGTTTTNTTTGACCTAGTGACCTAGTTTTTAACCCCAGATAACCCAAATACAATCCCAACCCAGATTTCATCAAGATAAACATTCTGACCAAATTTGATAAAGATTGGATGAAAACTGTGACCTCTACTGTCTACACAAACAAATTGTTGACGGACACATGCACGCACGCACAACGGACGCCGGACATCACAAGGTCACATAAGCTCAACATGTCACTTCATGACAGGTGAGCTAAAAACTGCAACAAGTACATTGTTTGTATATCACATTTTAATAAAGAAAACTGATCTATAAATAGAAAAACAATGAACATTGCTATGGACAAGCAGCTGATCTTTGTAAAATGTTATTTAAACATGGTTCAAACATATGAATAATTAGCAACGTATGCATTTTAACACTGGTTACACAACAAGATATATTTTCATTATACTTTGATACTGATTAACAATAATTGTAAAATATGAAATAAAAGCATAACCTAGAAAAGCAGTTTTAAATCTTAAATGTCTGTTTCCCATGTAAAATAGGATGATAAACAATAATATCAAACATTTTATACCCTTATGCTGAAAATGTCCATTGCTTATCACTAATAGATTTCAAAGTCTTAAACAACTCTTGAGTTAACTGCGATTTTACAAATAAGACTACTTTAGAATTTCTCAGAGAATGAAATGCACAGTCAAAGATTTCAAAAAGGCATGTCTAGACACATTTCACTACGCAGGTGGAATCAAGTAGGACATTTCGTCAATCTATCAGACAAACATGATTGCTTCATAGGTACTTTCCATACATTGTGTCTGACTGCACCCAATTGACTTTCGGACATGGTCATTTTTGTCAGATTATACTGTCTGGCAGGTTTTGGGGACTGTACTGTTTATGTTTGACAATAACACTTACATTCATTAAGTTCATAAGACAAACAAATATAAAAATGAACAATTTAAACATTACTAAATTATTAAATCTTTTCGAAAGAATAACTTTTTTTCACTGAAAGGAAATATTTGCCTAATACATAGGTTGTTGAAAAAATGTATACAGCATCATACTATTAATTCCCAAGTGTATTGTCATAACAGACAACGTGTTCTATTAACATAATAAACAACGTGTTCTCAAACAAAGCACAAATTCACATGCACCACTTCTGTAAACACAAATATTACAAAAACAATATCAAATAATGTAACCCACTGAAAAAAATCAATGAACAAAATAAGTTCTACCCCGAAAAATAAACAAATAAATCATGCATTATTAACACATAAATAATTTTACTTAATACAGAAAAAATGTATTTCAAAAATCAGAATACCGGAAATTCAAACCTCAACAATGTTCAACTGAAACATTTAGAACAAACAAAAAAGATAATCATATTAAATATATGTGGTGTATTTGTATCCCGTTTTAAGACCCAAGAGTGAAGATTTGCCAAACATAGGATGTTTATATGAATTGCCAAAACAATTTTTAAAACTACATGAAATATCAGACATTTTGCTATTAACACAACAGCCACAACAGATTTTACCATATCAAATACAAATAGCCCATATATCAGTTCAGAAACCAATCTTAAGGTTATTTTATTTTTTAAGGATGGCCAGCGGTCAATTGACCTGACTTTTCCACGGAAGAGACATACACTGATGCCAGTTAATGACCACTGCCCCAGTTGAATCAGAGGTTTCGCTTTAAATGGTCTCACAACATTCAATCTCCACTGCCCAGAAAACTAATTTCAAACAAAAAACAGGTAATGTAATTATGCTCTTGGTTTTGTTATTACACATAAAAAACATAAAGAGTGTCAAAGTTATAATTATTATAACCATGTTCTTTTTTTTTAGCATGATAACAGGATGAATAGACAATATATAAACAGTATGGTTTTAAGCTTAAAATTAAGCTACAATCAACTCTCTATGTACAAAAAATAACACAACCTTGAGAGACAGGTTCTGGGAAAACTGGGCTTAATGCATATGCTTAAAGTGTCGTCCCAAGTTATTCTGTGCTGTCTGCAGTCACACACTTTCCGCTTGTACGGAATTTTTCAATTAAAGAAAGTCTCTTCTTAATGAAAGTCCAGTCTAGGCGGAAAATGGCCTCCCTGGTCTGCACAGGTTAATCTGGGATGACACTGTATACATATGCATTAAGCCCAGTTTTCCCAGAATGAGGCTCTAATGAATAAATATGGCAAACTGAGAACTGTTACNAATATGAAGTTGCTATCTTCAATATTGCAAAAGTTATGACAAAACTTTTATATTGGTTAAAGTTTTGGACAGACAGACAGAATGACAGACAGACAGACAGGCCAGAAACAATATACCCCCTTTTTTTTAAAAAGGGGGCATAAAAACAATAGCTAATCAAGTAGCAAATACTTGGATAGCACAAAAAAGCTAATGCCGACTTCACAATGTCAGACATTTTATTTCAATATCTAGATTAACATCCTCAATAAGCCTCTTTATTACAATATAGTATACAACAGACACTCTCTTTTTGCACTTAACATCTATAAAGCCATGATCTATAAATTAAATTAATTATTTTTAAATCTAACATTGCCATATACAACAAACAAACCTGGATTCTTTGAGGCATAATGAAAATTTAATCATTGATATAATTTGTATGAGCGTGTAAGTTTGTTAAGGCCAAAAAAAAATAGGTCCGTTTCCGGTCTCCTTAGGAAAAAAACAGGGTCGGTAGGTAGGGATTTTTATTTATTTTTTTATTTTATTTTATTTTGTCTTTCGGGTACTAGAATGGAGAAATGAACCGAAATAAACGAAAATGAACACATTTTTTATTTTTTTTGGTGACCCCAATAAAAAGTTGAGGGTCGGCGCCGATTCTGGAGACACGGTCAGGCGACCAGAAACGGACCTATTTTTTTATTTGGCCTAACCAATATATCAAATTTTTTGTTCTGTGCACCCGAACAGAACACCTGAATCCAAAAAACATCGGAAATGAGTGATAGAAAAGAAAATATGCCTGCTTCTTTGTGTAAATAAAATTAATTTCCCTCTAATCTAACTTTTCATTAATCATTTTAATGGAGCATTGAAGGCAATGAAGTATACCAAAAATATTTAGCTAGCTTGACCTAGTCTCGAATAAAATGTTTCCTATAAGAAATGTGGTAAAGATAATTAAGTGATTGCCAGAGATGAAAACTAAACATATGAGATCATTTATAAAGTGTAAAACTTGCATATGGTGAAAAACACATATGAATAAAAAAAGCTTGTTAATTTTCAATATCCTGCAAATATTTTTGCCCCCTTGACAATATTGATACTATTTTTGGGCAATTATATACTTTTTTCTTCTTTTTATCTTTATTAAAATCACACACAAAATCCTGATTTTGATATTATCACAATTTTAATAATTTTGATTTCACACCTAAAAATTACTGAATATTATCTGTAAGCCAATGCAACAAACAAATTACAAATGGCAGCATTATAAAACATTTCTTTTAAAGCAACTTCCCTAAATGTCATGAAAATTTAGCAAGAAAAATGTAAAATGTTTCACTAAACAAAAATAAACATAAACAAGAGCACCGTCGAGCGGATGCCAACGCTCGGCTGTGGGTGCTTGGATTTTGTTTTTTGACCTTTGACCTTGAAGGTCATCATTGACCTTGACCTTTTCACCACTCAAAATGTGCAGGTCGATGAGATACACATGAAAAACAAAAAAAAACACGTTTTTTTTACCTTTGACCTTGAAGGATGACCTTGACCTTTCACCACTCAAAATGTGCAGCTCCATGAGATACACATGCATGCCAAATATCAAGTTGCTATCTTCAATATTGCATAAGTTATGGCCAATGTTAAAGTTTTCGGACGAAGAAGACCACGATGACGATGACGACGCGGAAGAGGGCTTGTATAACAATACCTCGGGTTTTCTTCGAAAACAGCCGAGCTAAAAATGAATACCATTTGATAAAAAATGCCCACAGTTTGAGATTAAATATAATCCCATAAATGCCAACATATAAAGGCTTATATTGAGTATTAACCCCAACAGAAATACAGTTTGTTAAGTTAAAATGTTAAGGAACAAATCAAGACTTAATATCTTGATGAGTTTGGCATCAAAGCATTAAAGCAGAAATGATTTGAATCTCAAGGCCACACCAAATTGAAGTCATGGTCATCGTAATTACCACTCCAATTTTATAGAATTTCAAAAATATGAATCATGTTTTAATAGTCTCCCCCTGCAATTAACAACATGTGAAAGAACAGTTATTTCCAAAATAAAGTTCATTAACTTCTGAAATAAAACATCTTTTCGAAGTTTGAAATAAAACATCTTTTCGAAGTTTTAGTTCAATAAACATTAAATAGATAAACAATAACTTAATGAATAATCTTAATGAAAAACATAAGTAGCAGATAATGGGAAAATCTGAAGAGGAAATGTTTAACATTAATGCCCTTTTTCATGAATGCTGAGGAAATAAATGCAGCCAGAAAGAATGACAAAGATTTAGGACTTTCCCTGACTCAAATTTGTCTGAAGCCAAATTTGACTTGTTTACTAAATGGGTATTTATGAAGGAAACGTTATAGCCATTTTTATTGGTCTAATTGTAGCAATTGGCAAACTTTGTGAATGGCATAGTAAGCCCTGAGATTGCATCACACATACCGAGTCTCGAAGTCCAATGTTAACTTTATTGTCTACATATAGACCTTTTTCGTAACTCAACTACATGTACTCTCTTAGTACAAACATCGTTTTACTGTTATATACAATTGAATATTCAAATATTGACACAAGATTTGAAGTCATCCTAGTTTAAATGACAATACATAACATTGATTTATGTCATTTTCATCTCTGTAACACATTTAAATTAGTAGAAAAACCAGTTTTTACTATAAAACTAATCAACACTAGGATACTTGTGTTGGCTCCTTTGCAGTTTTGAACGCTATACTACCCACAACTAGAACACTTGGTAGTTTTGGCCGCTATACTTACTGTTACTGGAACCTTGGTAGTTTTGAACACTGTTCTTTTAACGTCCCATGGATCCCTAAGCAGTTTTGGCCAAAACAGTAATATCAACAATAAACCTCAGTAGTTTTGGCCGCTATACAAACCACAACTAGAACTCTTGGTAGCTTTGAACGCTGTACTTTGAATGTCCCATGGAAACCTAAGTAGTTTTTGCCGATGAAGTTATATCAACAGTAAACCATGGAAGTTTTTAACACTGTACTTTGAATGTCCCATGGAACCCTTAGTAGTTTTGGTCGTTATAATAACATCAACAATAAACCTTGGTAGATCTGAACGCTATACCTGCAGCAACTGGGTCTTGTATGCACACATGATTAACTTGGACTGAAAATGGAAACAGAACAATTATTAGCCTTGAAGTTGGTGATAACAACGGAATAAAATGAGTTGTAGTTAAATGTTAACAATGCTCACTATACCTAAGATCACACCATTACCTTGGAAAGTCAATTTAAAGCATCAATGTGATTAACACAACCCATGCGAAAGACAAAAAATCTTACCGCACATGAGGTCCGCTAACTTTTAAAACTTATCGGACCGCAGCAGATTTTACTGGACCTCATTCTTCTTTAACCAAACAATAGAAAATACCTTTTATAGAGTTTATTTTAGTTATTATGACGTTCACAATGTTTAACAATTCCAAATACAATAAAATAAATACATAATTTAAACCCGTTCTATGAAAACATATGCTAAAACTTTCAGTTAAAAGTGAAGAAAGATTTGTGATTTTTTTAATACATTTAAAGTAATTTTAAACAGCAATATAAAACACTAGTACTCTTAGAGGGGATAATCACGTGACCATCAAGATGGCTACGTCAGTGCTAAAACAGGTATTTTTCGCCATTGTATACCCTTTATTTCTTTTGTTTATGTTTTAAATGCCATTCACTTTCTAATCATATTGGTTAAATGGTTATTAGCGTTTATCTTGTATTAACATTCCCTTTATATCTGGACTTTACTCGCTATTAATTTTCTTAGCGGGAGTTGCAATTTATGATTTTGCTAATAAATTTCGTAGCCAGTAAAGTTTAGACGTATAGCGAATATTAATACGAAATAAAGGCTGTTCACTTTTCAACTGGTTTCTTAAAGACGTGTTATTTTTAATTTGAAAAAATACATCAAAGTAAAATAAACATGAATGATAAACCAGTCCTTATTTTTATTTTGTTTCCATATTCCTAGTTTCATGTTGATTCATAACCAAAGTTTTACATATTGTGTTTTTTTTTTTCGGACATTAGGTCCGACAGTTTCGGAAATATTATCAAACCTGTTATGATTATAATGTCCAAGGCCTGACGTCTTTCGCATGGGTTGGATTAACGCTAAAACATTTTTTAAAGAGTAGATACTGGTAGGTGTTTTAAACACACCCGCACCTTATATTTTCATGTATGATTTCAGAAAACAAATTGTCAACAGCACAACTTTTTAAACTTCATCAACAAGTTATTACAATATGCTATATTTGCCGCTACAAAAAAAAATAATAAAAAAAAATCAACTGAAAGGAAAAAGAATCGTACTTCAATAATAAAACTGACTTGATGTACCCCTTCTCCTTCTCAGTTCACTGTTATACATAATGTACCTACCTTTGAACCATTAGCTGTAGCTGTATTAATTGTAATAATATTACGTCCACCCACCAATGGTGAGAGTGCCATCACAAAATTGCCACTCTGAAAAGACGAAAAAAAGACATTTTTACATTGTGTACACTGGTCAAGCTAAAGGTTAAAAAAATTTGAATTGCATGCATAGTCCACTTGCATGCAGGTGTAAAATAAAGAGATAAAAAAAAAATTATCACATGATAATGATGTAATTCCATTCAATTGAATTCCAACAGGATATCAATCTGATCTGATCAGAAACGGGTCACCAGAGCATAGAGTTCAGAACTTTAAAAAAAAATGAGAATAATACCACAATGTGATTAAAACAAGAGGGCCAAGATGGCCCTAGTTCGCTCACCTGAGGAGTTGGTTCATAGTATAAATAATTCCTTTATCAACTTGTTAACTCATATAGTTCATATCAATAAATTAAGTTGCACAAGTTGTCAAAAATTGAAGGTCATCAAAGTGCATAAATTCAATTTTAGGAATTGAGTTGAATTATATATAATCCCAACCCAGATTCAATCAAGATAAACATTCATACTAAATTTCATAAAGTTCCGATAAACTGTGACCTCTATCGTCTACAAGAAGTTTTACTATGATTTGACCAGATGACCTACTTTATGACCTCAGATGACCCATATACAATCCCAAGCCAGATTTCATCAATTAATACATTCTGACAAAATTTCATTAAGACGTGATGAAAACTGTGACCTCTTTCATCTACACAAGGTTTTACTAGAATTGGCCCGTTGACCTAATTTTTGACATCAGATGACACATATACGATCCAAAATCAGATATTATCAAGATAAACATTCTGACCATATTTCATTATGATCAGATGAAAACTATGACCTCTATTGTCTACACAAGGTTTTTCTATGATTTGACCTTGTGACCTAGTTTCTGACCCCAGATGACCCAAATACAATCCCAATCCAGATTTCATCAAGATCAATAGTCTGACTAAGTTTCATAAAGATCTGATGAAAACTATGACCTCTATTGTCTACACAAGTTTTTTCTATGATTTTACCTAGTGACCTAGTTTTTGACCCTAGATGACCCAAATTCGATCCCAACCCAGATTTTTACAAGACAAACATTCTGACAATATTTCATTAAGATCTGATGAAAACTGAAACCTCTATTGTCTACACAAGCTTTAGTCTATGATTTGACCTAGTGACTTAGTTTCTGACCCCAGATGACCCAAATACAATTCCAATCCAGATTTCATCAAGATAAACATTCTGACCAAATTTTATAAAGATTGGTATGAAAACTGAGACCTCTATTGTCTACACAAGGTTTTTCTATTATTTGACCTAGTGACCTATTTTTTGACCCCAGATGACCCAAATACAATCCCAACCCAGATTTCATCAAGATAAACATTCTGACAAAATTTCATAAAGATTGGGTGAAAACTGTGACCTCTATTGTCTACACAAGGTTTTTCTATTATTTGACCTAGTGACCTAGTTTTTGACCCCAGATGACCCAAATACAATCCCAACACAGATTTCATCAAGATAAACATTCTGACCAAATTTCATAAAGATTGGATGAAAACTGTGACCTCTATTGTCTACACAAGGTTTTTCTATTATTTGACCTAGTTTGACCTAGTGACCTAGTTTTTGACCCCAGATGACCCAAATACAATCCCAACCCAGATTTCATCAAGATTA
>VMBQ01001869.1:114277-126127 GCA_007657795.1 Dreissena rostriformis | reverse complement strand
TTTTTTTCCACTGATATTATCATGAAAGGACGTAAAGAGTATGTATACATGTATTGCAATTAAGGTTTTGAGTTGTAAACAAATCAGTAGTGTTGAGACTTTTATTCCATTCTTGATGTGTGGCTTATTTACAAGAGTTCTAAGAAAATCTACACAGAATTATGTTATTTTTATTGTTTTCAAAGTTTTTATCTGAGTCAGCATAATAATTGTCAGCATCATGATCCACGGCCATATCCATTGTCACATCAACTGCCTTTTCAAATACTTGGATTATCGAGATATATGCATAAATGATATAAATTGTCAGTCATATTAAAACAATTTGAGAATATTAGAAAGTACAAGCTCATAACTTTGTTTACCCTTAATTGGACTAAATGCAACATACTTGCTGTTCATATTTCCTGCGTTTTGCCAACCCAGATGCATCTGTTGATTTTGGTATTGTCTTTTTACCAGGGAACATAAAAGCCGTGTGAGGTTTGACAGGGGTGCCAATGGTCCTTCATTTAAAATCAGGAAATTTTTGTCGGGGGTCTGGGGCCGCAGGTCCCCAACAGGGATAAAGGGCAGAGCTCCCCCCTAACTAATTAAACTTTTTAAAAGTATTTCAAGTTTCTATTTCTGATGAATACAATGCGGAATAGTATAAAAACAGACCGACCTTATCACCGCATGCATGTTTTTCATTCTATTTTATTTGATAAAGAACGTCAAAAAGAAATTATAAGCGACGACAAATACTTTATCCGAAAACGACAGTCCGAAAAAATGTACGTGTTTTGCACATGAAATAAAATGTGCATATCGTTTGACTGCAGAAAATGAAAACCAGTTACCAAGAAAATACGTAATCAATATATAATTTGGTTAACATATTGCTTTACTATAATTATGCTTTTGCACTGCTTTACTTTGCTAAATAGATCACTGGAAATAATTAAAGATTGCGGACAACTGTAAGATTTTCGAAAAGTAACGAAGAATTTTCGTAAGTTGCAGTTCATGTCTGTGCCATACGCTAACCAATCAAAAATGAATAAATAACATTTCGGGCAAAATCGGTACCAAGCGCAAATTTCCGGAATGCCGACAATATTAATTTCGTTATAAAATGATTACAAACTCAAACAAATTTTCGTAAATTGATTATTCGTCGGTTTATTTAAACAGTCTTTTCAGATTTGTCTTCATCGCAATTCAGGCAATCGATAGACAATTTTTACATCGCCAGAGCTGAGATTTTATCGCATTGGCAATCAGGCGATGGGATTATTTTGCAGACTGAATATAGTGCTTTACCCACTGAAATAGTTAAACCCAGCTGATTTCTACCAGCTACTAGTACAAAGTTTTGCACATTCATCTTTGATACCGGATGATAGGCCAAAATATAATATCAATTAAGGTACAGTGTTGCTTAAAAGAAACAGTGTGGAAAGTGAACCAGTCTGGTGTTACCGGTATTTTCTTACAATTTGCTAAATCTTATATATTTCATAGTATAACAAGTGTAACTTATGTTTTTAGCATAGTCTTTTCATTTGCCAATGCATATTTGCAAAAATATATTAAATTTCAAAAACATTTTCACACTTGTTATGATGTTCAGTCAAAACAAGATTTTCACACTCATTATGATGTTCAGTCAAAACAATCAGGGCGCAGAAACCTGGAATTTCACTCTTGATCATTCCATAGTATATAAAATCTAATTGGTACCCCTGTTCCTTACCCCAGGGCCTGCTCTGCCATTCGCCAAATAAGCAAATGGCTACAAGTAAGAAAATTGGGCTCAAGAAATTTCCATTTGGCACTAACATTTTCTTCATAAAACCCCATAAAACTGATAAAATGTGAAGAATGTATGTGTTCAACCATCAATTTGGCCAAAGAAATTTTTTAGCCAGGGGAGCCCTGCTTACCCTACCTGTGAATGTGGTTGTTGAGTACATTTTCCAGGTCTGTATAGAAGAGTGTGCGAACAATCTCAAGAGCGGAGTGTCGCGCATGAGTGACCGTGTTGAAGTTGGCACCACACTCTAGCAGCAGCCAGAATATCTGGGCATGACCACGCCTTGCAGCCTGGAAATAAAGAACAAAGATTGTGTACACAAAAATTGAATTTCAAATCCATATTTAGTAATGTAGTTACTACTCCAAGGTCTTATGTACAATGTACTTACTAGCCATTATTTAAATAGCGATAATTACTTTAAACGTGTTACATACTCTGACATAATTAATTTTGAAGATTTCCCCCTAAATTATTCCCGGAAAAAAAACCTTCTTAACACCCTATTTTTTTTTCACAGTGATCCTCATTTATCATTTCAAAGGCACTTACCATAATAAGATTCAGAAGCCACAAAATAGATGCAAACAAGAGATGTGTTTGTCAGAAACACAATACCCTGTATTGGGATTGGGCTGCTTTGAAATAAAATGTCAATATATCATTTGGCAGGTTAAGAAATTATCTCCCTTTAAAAGCTTATTTCTTCCCTTGGATTGTATTTTTTGACCTTTTACCTTAAACAATGACCTTGACCTTTCACCACTATAATGTGCAGCTCCATGAGATACACATGCATGCCAAATATCAAGTTGCTACCTTCAATATTGCAAAAGTTATGGCCAACGTTAAAGTTTTCGGACGGACAGACAGACAGACGGACTGACAGTTCAACTGCTATATGCCACCCTACCTGGGGCATAGAAAGACGCTATGACGCAAGAGACAACTATGCAGATTGATTTGAGTGTTTTCTTTCGCACCTCAAAATGACTGCCGTGTGACCTCTGTACACAGGTGAAAAATAGCTTTTGGAGTGAAATATACTGATCGCTGGCCGAAATTGCCAGATGACCGTTATACTCAGGTGTAATATAGAAAGATTTTTTGTTGTGGTGAATCTTGACTGACTACTGTAGGCAGGTGACCGCTGTTATTAGGTGTCCACTAAGTCAGGTTGGCCTGTATGTCTTCTATCTCTGAGTTTCAGAAGGATGTAGTGAGTAAGTTTTCTTAAGTGATGCTACATCTGTCCATATACTATGTCAACTCTCAACCTACCACAATGAGTGGTGTTAACCCGTCCACTGCTGCCATATTGACTGGTGCTCCCAACTCCAACAGCAGATTGACAGTGCTGACACCCGCCTGCAATATCAGATGAAATCATGCTATGAATTTTGAAAGCAGAAATTGTACGGTAGATCAAAACAAAATACCTTAACAGCAATATGAAGACAAAAATGCTACACAAGTTTCCCAGAAGATCAAATTCAGCTCCAGAAACCAAACATTTATTTATGTTTTCTGTTGCCATGGTAACATAGTACAGTACACTCACCGTATGGCACGCAAACATCAATGGAGTCCATCCATTCTGGGACCTAGCATTGATGTCAGCTCCGTTATCCACCAGTAGGTTGGAGATGTCATCATGTCCTACAAACCAGTCAAGCTATTATTCAGCATTGCTGTTCATTATATGAGCCTGGTTCTGTGAAAAGGGGGTTTAATGAAAGTGGCTAAAGTGTCATCCCAGATTAGCCTGTGCAGTCAACAGAGGCTAATCCGGGACGACACTTTTCACTTTCATTGTATTTTTTGTTAAAGGAAGATCATATAGATGTTTCTTGATGAAACTCCAGTTAAGGTGGAAAGTGCGCACATGCATTAAAAGACCTTTTTCAGAGCGCGACTCTTATAACAAAACCAGGACTAACATCAACAGATGTTTGGGAATACTTCCAGTTGTGGACACAGGACTGCCAAACTTGCAGCTCTGGAAGTTTAAGGACTTCCAAAAATCAGGTACCAAAAGTTTCCATGTATAGGGCGCATTTTTTTACCTCCAAATTTCAAATTAAAAAGTTGGTGCTCGTTATACATCGAAACAAAGCTTTCCTGGCTGCTAAATTGCGAAAAACTAAGAGTCGTAAGAAATAGTTGATTTTTCTAGATATGAGCCCCGCTCCTGGAAAACGGGGTTAATGCATGTGCATAGCATGGTCCCAGATTAGCCTGTGCCGTCTGCACAGGCTAATCTGGGAGGACACTTTCTGCTTAAATGGAATTTTTCATTTAAAGGAAGTCTCTTAAAAACAAAAATCTGATGTAGACAGAAAGTGTAGTCCCTGATTAGCCCCGGCAAACTTTACTGGCTTATCTGGGACTATACTTTAAGCATATGCATTAAGCCCTTTTTTCCCAGAATGTGGCTCACTACGGTACTTCAGATCTTCCAAGCAATTCATGTCAGTAAAGAGAAATTCATGTTCAACATCTTAATTTAACCAATTGTTGCAGTTTTGAACAAGCGGGTCCTAAAAATAAACAAGAGCACCGCATAGCGGATGCCAACACTCGGTTGTGGGTGCTTGGATTTTGTTTTTTTGACCTTTGAACTTGAAGGTCATCATTGACCTTGACCTTTTCACCACTCAAAATATGCAAGTAGATGAGATACACATGAAAAACCAAAAAAAAAAAAGTTCTTTTGACCAATGACCTTCAAGGATTGAAGGATGACCTTGACCTTTCACCACTCAAAATGTGCAGCTCCATGAGATACACATGCATGCCAAATATCAAGTTGCTATCTTCAATATTGCAAAAGTTATGACCAATGTTAAAGTTTTCCGACGACGACTACGACGACGGGGAAGGACGAGAGGGCTATGACAATACCTAAGGTTTTCTTCGAAAACAGCCGAGCTAAAAAATACTACTTGTTGAAAACAATAATCTTGATTAACAGAATCCTTCTTCTTGTTCCGATACAGCTCTCCTTATTTAAAAAAAAATAAAATGTGCCTGCGCCTATTAGTTAAGGGTTGAAAAAACTGTACAAAGGTGCTCAGTTGGGTGTTAATTACAAATTTTTTACATTGAAGGCAATCCATTAATTCAAATATTTCAGTATCCTGAACTAAAATTGATCTGAGAGCTGCATAATTTTTCTGTTCAACATCCTACCATGCTGCACAGAATGCATGAGTAGCGTGCACGTGTTCTCATCTCGAGTCTCCAGATTGTACTTGCTGTCCCCGAAGAGCGCCCTCTTCACGAGCGCATAGTCTCCCTGGCGCACTGCGGCGCTGAACGCCTCTGTGACACAATCAGGCAGCAGAATAACAATAAGCGGTGGTGAAATCTCATAAAGCCTTTTTTAATGAGCCATTTTCTGGGAAAACTGGGCTTAATGCATGTACCTATATTTAAAGTCTAGTCCCAGATTAGATTGTGCAGTCTGCACATGCTTATCAGGGACAACACTTTTTGCTTTTATGGGGATTTTTAATTTAAAGGTACATACTTCTTAGCCAAAATCAGGTTAAGATGAAAAGTATCATTCCAGATAAGCCTGTGTGGACTGCACAGGCTAATCTGGGACAACACTTCAGACACATGCATTAAGCCCAGTTTTCCCACGAGACTCAAATTATTGTTGTTAATATTAATAAATATAGTACATGTAAATATACACAGTTTCAAACAACAAAGGAGTTTCCAAAAAGGTCAGAGGATAATAGTTAAAACACAAAATATGTGTAACTACTGTTAAGGTTATGATTTTTGCAAAATAAATGTTCATTGGTCAATAAGCAAACATGTGTCATTGTTTTTCAGTAATTAGCAATGATAAAGTGAAAAACTATTCCTTAATCAGTACCTCTAAAGGTCACACAGTAGTACATGGACACAGGTCTGGCATTAAATGAGCTGGGCATGTGCATTTCAACATCCTCCCATACATAGGCAGGAAAGCTTGTGGCATCATTCATTGATCCAAGTACTGATTTACATTTAAAGAGATCTGATAAGTTGGGATATACTCGTTAAACTGCTATAATGATCCCTCACCACCTCTCAATCAAACTAACTGATCAGCAAATCAGATACCGTTCTATAGCCGCCATTTTGTCAAACAGAATTGTAGTTACAAAATAAATGAGGTTCATTGTGCCAAAATGGGTGTTATGGGCATATGCGGCCAGCATAGCTCCTGATCAGCCAATGCAGTCTTGTCAGCAGTGTTTTCAGGAGCTGCCCTGTATGATATGAAGACACACAATTTTTAATGGTCTCATTAGCGGTCAGCCTAGCTCCTGACTATACTGTCTGAATGCATAAAACCGATTTTCGCATGACATCCATCATATGTAAGAAGACTAAGCGAGCTGATCGATAAATGATTTGGCCACATGTTAATTTAAACCTTTCCCACTCAGAAGCAAATAGAACGGCTATATGCAACCAGCATAAAACTAGAAATCCTGAAACTCGCAAGAATTACAGGTTTTATGCTGTTTGCTGCTCATCAGTACACATGTATCTTAGGGTTGGAAATTAAGCCTCTACATTGAATCTTTCACAAAAGGTATATAATTTAATCTTATTTTCTAAGGGGCTGCAAACAGGTCAAAATGTGCTTCTGAGCGGGAAAGAGATACAGTCTTCTGGATCAATCCAATGTTACCGTCTGATATGTTGACAGGCTCCATGGTGACCTCCTTGTCAAACAGGTCCCAGTCAAGGTCATCCAGCTCCAGCTCCAGTTCAAGGTCATTGCCGGACTCTGAACATACAATATAACATATGAGCCTCGCTCTGGGAAAACTGGGCTAAATGCATGTGCGTTAAGGGTCATCTGAGATTAGCCTGTGCAATCAGGGACAACTCTTTCCGTCTTAACTGGATTTTTGCTAAGAAAAGACTTCCTTCAAACGAAAATACCATAAAAGCAGGGGTGGCGAAATCAAATGTCCGAGTTGCCCGAGTCGTACATTTGCTTGTCTGGGCAACTGATTTTTTTTCAATTAAGTTGTCCGTGGACAACCAGTCGGGTCGAGGAATACAAAAAAAATACATTGTAATTAAGTTTTACAAAACCGGATGTTGACACGCGGTAACATTGTCAGTGCTATTTGCGAAGCAAATCAAGCTAAAATACGGGCACTCTCCTGCGCGGTGATCTCCCTTATTCTATTTGAGACCGGGAGCATCCCCATTTTTAACATTCGGCCCGACTGTTAGACAGTGAACAAACTGGTTTGTTCGTCAATTCTGTATCTAAATATTGAACGTTCGTCTTAAATTTTAAAATGCATTAATACCAAATGTTCGCTAAATTCTAGCATCAATTTTTTCTCATGGTTTACTTCATAAAATTTGAGCATAGCCGGATAGTTATGCTGCATATGGCAATGGCTGTCATTAACATTCGGAAGTGTTTGTCGGATTACACATTTACTTATGCTCATTTGAGAATAGAGCAAAACGTTTACAGTTGTGTGTAATTAATTCAACAAGTCTTTGTTTAAACGCTTGAAGCGATGAAAAAATGTTTTGACAATACTACGCATGAAATGCACAATTTCCGCGATGATTTCACCCGGTTGCCATCATCAATTTTCAAAAAAAATCCCCACGATTTTATCGTGAAAATGTACACCTTAGGGTCTGATTAGAATGGTAGGTATAACAATAAATGCGTTTATAATTATATAAACATTAACGGACAGGTGTAGTTCAGCAACGGACAAGTAAAATTTCCTAAATGGTTGTCCGTGGACAAGTATAGTTTTTTTAGATTTCGCCACCCCTGAATAAAAGCGGAAAGTGTCGTCCCCGATTAGTCTGTGCAGAATGCGCTGGCTAATCTGGAATGACACTTTACGCACATGCATTAAGCCTAGAGTTTTTCCCAGAATGTGACTCATATAGTTAAAGACGAAAAATGTAAAAAACTAATAAATTACAGTAATAATATGTTAAAATTGTGTGTTCTTCCACTATTCTCTATGCAATTAACATATTAAATATCAGGTTATGCCTGTTAAACCAGAATCCGCTCTTAACCTGAATTTTCTCAAGTTCCCGGATGCGTAATGTTTAGATGTTGTACAGTACAGAATAAATATACACCTGTTATACACAAGATCATACCTCTGCTGTGATTCTTGCCTTCGTCTGATAAGATAGGCAATATGGCCCCGGAAAAGCCGGACTGTTTCTGCAGGGACGTGTTGCTCTTCTCGCTCATTGGAGAATAAACACCACTGTCAACTGTGTCAGAATTCTGGCGACAAAACGGCTGACTCAACATACTATCAGTGAAACTTGAAAACAGGCCACTGTCACCGTTACTCCGGTCATGATGGATTTTATAAATATCGTCGCTGCCACTGTTATTATTGTTGTTTGTATTATTCACACTGGTGTTGGTGAACTCTTTCTCGTCACAAGAAACATTGTTGTTGATTGAAATATTAATAGGCAAGTCACATAACTGAGATCTTTTGGATGATGAAATCTGCAAACTGAGATCTACATGTTTCGGAACTAAAAATTCGGAAGCCCCGGATTTCCCTGAGAGAGTCTCATTTGCAGTTGCTATGCTCTCTGACAATACCATAGCTTCTGTTTTATCTTCAATTGAATCTTCAAATTCATGGATTTCTTCAGAGTCAAATCTTGGTGTTTCAAGAACATCTGTTACAGAGTCAATGTCATGTTTGTCAGTGATATCAACACTATGCTGATTTTTAATCTCACTTTTTTGTGACAGTTTTCTTCTTTTTGCACCTCTGTATTTCTTAGGTTTATGATGTTTCTGGCGTTTCTTTTTCTTGGATTTTGAGCCTGAAAAAACCCAATTGATCAGTCTAAGTTGGCCGTTTAAACAGGCTGAAAACTCAATTTTGATTTATTATAAGTGTATAACCATACTTAAGCCACCCCTTGACAACATATTAGGACACAAGTTTATACACTAATGATATTCATACACTTTATTCATACACTTTATGTTTATGTATCTAAAGCCACTAAGTAAGTTGCTAACAGAAACAAATGCTACCCTGAAAATTATAAACTGGAGTAAAGGTCATTAGCTCTCAACTTAAGTATCATCAGGACTTTCCATTAACTCTTATTGTGACTTTTTGACTCTTGGATTAGATAATGATAATTTTTTACTCTTCAGTTTTTCAATTTATGATTTAAAAAAATACATGTGAGAAATGTAAGCCTATGGGTCAGTTTTTACTATTGACTATTCAAATAAAATAAAGCCTTGTTGACATCAATTCACCAAAGCCTTACCTTTACCAATGTCCTTACACTGCACAGAGTATGCTGGACTGGCCTGCAGGCTTTCACTCTCACTGGTATCCGAGGCAATCAGTGGAATCTTCTTGATGATGATGTTCAGGGCTCCTTTTACTGAATCAGTATCAGACGTATCTGAGGTACTGAACAATCTAGGCGCTCTGGAAGCCATATCGCCAGATTCAGATGTATCTGAGGTATAGAACAATCTAGGTGCTCTCTCGTCAGACTCTGATGTGTCAGAAATTACCCGCAACCGTGACTTATTATTTGGTGTTGACGTTGTTCTTCCAGACTTTGAACTTGATACTGAAGCGCTGCCTACTGTTTTATTTTTATTTCCCTTACTTACATCTCTTCTATTGTCTGTATTATTGCCCCTCTTATCATTTTTCCTGTCTTTGTTTTCATTGTCGATGGAAGATTTCGCTTTCGACGCTTCCCGTTTGCTTTTCACTTTTGAGTACATGTCATTGTCAAACACGTTCACCCTCCCAGCCTCCAGCTCTTTCCAAAATGTGTTCTTGAAATTTGCCGGGTACTGTGAGTTTGTGTCTTCAGAAGACTCGGAGCTTTCCATCCTGCCCTCCATCAGCAACTTAAAACAAGATACAGACAAGTGAAAGTATTTCCTGGGCAAACATTCTCAGTCTGCAAAGAAGTTGGCATCCTCGTCATCAGTAATTAAAAAACATAGATTTAACAAATGTAAAAGGGGATTCACATTCAGTGCTCTAGCTAGGTCCAAATGAAAGGGCACAGCACCCTGCCGCCTAAGGTCCTACCCTGCCCAGCCCACTCTCCAATCCCCTTTTTTCGTTATCACATCACAATTTAATTGAAGTTTAAAAAACTTTCTAAATTTTTACAGTGAAACTAGTTTTTTTCATTAAAGAAAAAAATTTGTAATAAAAATTGATATAATATCAAATTTATATATAAATAATTATACATAGGTATCACATGCTGCATTGAAAATCTTCCAAAGGGATAATATAACTGCGCACTGCAAATTATCTCCTGGGAAAATACTTTTATTTATATGCTTTTATATTCACCAGCATCAATTTTTACAGAAACGGATAACAGTGACACCGAGGGTTAAAATAAAAATTATATGATAATCCTGACAAAATAGCAAAAATGAGTGTATATGAGCCATAAGCAGAATTGGTGACCTAAGCACATCATATACATACAGATATAATTCATATTCATCCACACTCACCATTTTAATTTTCCTTTCTTCAGCGCGTTTCTTGTTAAGCTCAGCCTGTTTTCTTTCAAACTCATCAATGAGGTCCTGACAGGAGTCAAGGTTTTCTATGGGTTCCCAGGTGTCCTCATCAGGCCCAAAGCCTTTCCACCGAATCTTGTACTGAAACTTACCCTGAAATAGCAGCAAACAAATGATTTGATTGTACAAGCCACTTCGTGTGAAAATGGGTCTTATGCCAAATGTGCCTTTCAATTTTACATAGCTTCTGACCAGCTTCATATTCCTCTGTTTGCTTTTGAGACCATGAAACCTTGCGTGATTTATTGAGGACAGCGTAGCTTCTGACAAGATTGACCGAAAATGTCAGGATAAACATTCTGCCTCACAGTCTTGGACGTAACCCACTCGACCGACGACCGAGTCGATTGATTTTTGCGTCGGTCGAGTGAAAATTCCAAGCCGGTAGCCCGATCGGTCGAGTGCTTTTTCGTGTCCGAACTTAAATAGTTTCCTAATGTTATAGCTTCCTCGGCATTCCGGAAATTTTCGCTCGGTACCGATTGTGCCAGGTATTTTATTTATTGATTTTTTATTAGCTGGTGATGGCGCGGACATGAACGTTAACTGACGAAAAATCCTCACTACTTTCCGAAAATCTTACAATGTCCGCCATCTTTAAATATTTTAAGCGATTGATTTGCAAAGTAAAGCACTGCACTATCTGCTTAGCATATTGTAAAGCAATATGCTAACAAAATTATCTATTACGTATTTGCTAGGAAACTTGTTTTCATTGTCTGAAATTAAACGATATGCACATTTTATTTCATGTGCAAAACACGTACATCTTTCGGACAATCTTTTTTCGGATACAGTATTTTTCGTCGATTTTAATAATTTTATTTTTGTATTTTCGACGTTCTTTATAACATTTTCTATACAATGACGAATACACATGCGGTGATACGAATGGTCTGGTTTATACTTTTTTGCATTGTATCCTCGAGTCACCAGTTTCGGTTGATATGTAACGAATAGTTGATAAGATCAGATTAAAGAATAAATATTAACCAGTAATTGCAACTAGAAAGACTAAAAAAAGTACAATAAGTTAGGGCTGGGGGAGCTCTGCCCTTTATCGTGGTTGGGGACGTGCGCCCCAGACCCTCAGCCTAATTTTCGGGATTTCACATTTGGGACAATTGACACCCCTGCTATAGAAGCTTATTCAGAACTGAATCGGTAATCTCCATTGGGCACTCATTGAGTAGATGCTTATTGAACAGTGTAGTAAGTTGATCTCTCTAGACTCTATAACTAGTATTATTACCGGATGGAGTGGGTTAGGTCCAAGACTGACATAGTTACAAATGTTACAGAATTATAACTTTAATTCGGGCTAGTTAAAATTGATTCGGGCTAGTGAAATTTCCAAGCTGGTAGCCCGATCGGGCTAGTGCCTCAAAAAAAATAATGCCAAGACTGAATGACACCATGAGATTGT
>VMBQ01001869.1:99460-113523 GCA_007657795.1 Dreissena rostriformis | reverse complement strand
TGGGTAGAAACACACAATTGTTTTTGCAAGCCATTCAGTAGCATGAGTTTAGTTAATTTGCAGCTTCCATTTATATTTTAAAGATGTTTAAATACACTTGATGCTTCAAGAAAATATGCCATTAGCTCCTTGTTTCACCTACAATTCTGCCATTTTCCCCCAAATTCCAATAAAAAAAATAACAGAATTAATATCGTATATGCTTTTCAAATATGTCCACGACACAATTCGATACATTGTCCATCGGTTTATATAAAGTTTAATAATCAGTATAATCTAATATAAACCTGATGATTCAAATAAATTGGTACATGTCGGCTTGTTTAACATACTTTTCCGCCATTTTCCCCCAAATTCAAATCCAGAAAAATAACATAATAAATATCGTATATGCCTTTCAAATATGTCCACGACACAATACGATACATTGCCCATCGGTTTATATAAAGTTTAATAATCAGTATAATCTAATATAAACCTGATGATTCAAATAAATTGATACATGTCGGCTTGTTTAACATACATTTCCGCCATTTTCCCCCAAATTCAAATCCAGAAAACTAACATAATTAATATCGTATATGCCTTTCAAATATGTCCACGACACAATACGATACATTGCCCATCGGTTAATATAAAGTTTTATAATCATTATAATCTAATATAAACCTGATGATTCAAATAAATTGGTACATGTCGGCGTGTTTAACATACATTTTAGCCATGCTATCGAAGGCAAATATTTTCGCGCATGCGCGAGAACTGCACGACAGCATATTCGGCTTAATATTGAGTTGTGGATCCCTGTATTATACATCCCTGCAATAACTCACCTTGAGCACAAAGCGCTCAAATGAACTATTAACCTAAGCTGTCGCACAAGCTTGATATCTATTAGCTGACCACAAAGAAAAAAGCTACAGTTGCTAAAAACTGTATTACACACTGCACCCAAATTGAAAACCACAAGTTAATATGGGGCTGATTTTTAAGTAAAACAGTTAACAACTGTGACTGATTAACCAATTCTTTTTATGAAAAGGTAGTGCACAATTTAGTAAACCTATATGAACAAATGATATCTTGTTTTGTTAATGCGAACAAGGCTTGATCATACACAAAAAATGAGGAAACCACCCCAAAACCTTATGACTAGAAATGAATTGTGTACGAACGTTGCTGATAACGACTACGCTACGGTATGCATTTAACACAATCTAAACAAAGAATGTCGGTCACACATTTGTTGTAGTTCATGCATTTTTCAGTGTTTATTCATTGTACAAGATACTGCGGATCAATATTTAAAGAAGAAAAAAGAATGTTTAATTCATCAAGAAGCAAATATTGTGTGTGTTTTAAATAAAAACTCTGTCAAAAATGACAACACTCAACAGTTCAAAATTGACAAGTTGACCTCGTTCCATTAGACTAATGATTAGTTAAGTACACGGTGACTTTCAATGATTTCAAAATGGTACCTCTACTTACATTCGTTTTAATTTTACTGATGATTCTTTCAACTTCAAATAATTCAGGTTCAAATTCACTGTGCGAGTCATATTTGGGCGTTCTAATCTTATTTTCTTCGCCCATTCTAGCCTTGCCGTCCGCCATGTCTGCGCACACAGGAAGTGGGTCAAACGGACTGATCCATTCAGGGGGGGGGGACTAAGCATGGCTTTTAAACTGATGTCGTAAAATAGTTGCATTTTACAATCTTAATATGATATTATGCATCGTTATTATTGCTAATTTTATGGTTTTGTTTCTTTCTTACACAATTTGTTAGCAATAATGTATAAAATATATAAAGTACAAAAGAAATAAAAAAATAATAATATGGTAAGAACATAATGGAATAGTCCATAAAAATGTAAATATTTATGTCTAAATATAGAAAAAAATCGGACGAAATACACACACTATAATGACGTAATAAGTGCAAGAATGTTTCCTCCAGTGACCTTATTCCTGTGGCATAAGAAAACAATCAACATAATCTATGAGAAAATGTAACTAAAACAACAACCAAATAAATATGTCATCAACAAATTTATTAATCTATTCCCGTTGTATCCATTCCAAATTTGTAATAGCGTAAACTATATTCGCTTGATTGACCCTAATCAGGTTGCGTCAAAAAGGGAGAGTACTACATGGCCATAAGCAAAAGGCTCACTAAACTTAAAAAGTGATACATTGTATATATATTATCAGAACGTAGATATCTACGTCTCTGAATTTATTTAAACTGAAACAGTTAATAACAAACTTCTTTCTACATTTTTTAAGTGTCTATCATACTAGTTATTCTTCTTGTTTTGCAACATGGACACATTTATTTTGCACCTCTTTTAATAACTTTTATATAAATGTGTGTAAAAACAACGACAGCTGTAATATGATCCAGTTTACATGTTCTATTGTCACACTGTTCCCGTTAACAAACATATGTGGCGTGTTCTGAGAAAACTGGGCAAAATGCTTGTGCGTAAATTGTCATCCCCGATTAGCCTGTGCAGTCCGCACAGGCTAATCGGGGACGACAATTTCCGATTTTATGGAATTTTTCGTTTAAATGATGTCTCTTCTTAGCGAAAATCAAGTTTAGGCGGAAAGTGTCGTCCCTGGTTAGCCTGTGCGGACTGCACAGGCTAATCCGGGATGACACTTTACGCACAAGCATTGTGCCCAGTTTTCTCAGAACACGCCACATATATTGACGCACTGTGTCTTAAAGCTTCAGATGAAAATCTGTTGCACTGGCAACACAAGTCATATGTTTATTTTTTATTTACCATCATAACTTTTCGGAAAATGTGTTCACATTTGATGCGCAAAGCTGGGCAGCTCAACTACAATTGGCGACTTTTCTGATGCAGCACTTTTACAACTTGAATTTCTCAGTTATCAGTTAAGATTTTGACTTAAAATTGTGCATGTGATCATTATTATATTATATAACTTTATTTCCTCCAAATACATGAAGAGCTGAACATTCTTTGCAAGCTCACGATAACATCATTCAAACGTGCCGATCGGACGATTTAGCACGTGGGGTCGATATGGTGTCATCTTTGTGCACGTAAAAATGGTGGAACGCGATATAATTCGAATTGTCAATTGCTGGGTTGCGCTCCTAGCTAAATGTTCTTCGAGCCGTATTGTTTGTTATTAATGACATTTTTTCCTGTTGTAAGAAACGACATAAAATGATGCAATTTAAATAAAATTAGAATTTATAGTCACAATCACTGGTACATGTCTGATGCTGCTTCACTACGGAATACCGTTAGTGCCATCGTGGTTACACGTTAAAATCCAAAGGGCGACAATGCGAGAGTGCGAGAATACGATGACGACAGTGCGACAATACGATGGCGACAGTGCGATAGTACGATAGCGACAATGCAATAATACGATGGCGACAATGCGATAGTCATATCGTACTGTCGCCATCGTAGTGTCGCATTGTCGTCATCGTATTATCGCAATGTCGCTATCGTACTATCGCACTGTCGCCATGTAACCGTAACACCGTCGAATTTAGGTCACACCAGGATATACAGCCTGTATTACAGACTGGTGAAGGAGGGTGGGGTGTGGCAAGCGTATATGGCTTGGGTGTTGAATGCGTTTAAGTTAGAACTACCGTAAGTTATAAGTAAAGTTAAGTGAGTTTGGTCATACTTCATTGTTCACATGCTCAAATAATGTGAAGTATGAGACAAAATGATAGTTGAACATCATCAAACTTCAAAGGTAACGTAGGTAAGTAAACAACAGATTTGTGGAAGGTTTTCCTTTAAAAACTTTTTTTATTTCGTTTATTTCTACGTCTACGATCTAAAAAGATAACAAAACCATGGGAAGCACAATCACCGTAGAGCCGAACGAAATGGAATGAAATATATTTAATGAAATATAAATTTAAAGTTGCTTACCGGGCGTACACTGTCACTGAGCAGCGAAAGTGTGTTACGAACGATAACCTGAATCTTGTAAAAATGATGACGTCATATCATGACGTCATTGAGCTTGGTGCTTTGGGGGCACTAACAGTCTGGATATAGGACGTTTACTGTGACGTATTTGTCAACAACGTGTTTTAAAGTTTCATGTGTGAAATGGCCAGTTTGGATCACTAAGGTAACATTTTGCTTTTTAGCACGATTTTCACGAACACAATTTGAGATCCACGGGTTGGAGTTTATCATAATCTTAGTCTTAACCCGACCGACCGTAGTTTTTTGTACCTACCATTTTTGGTCTTCCAATTGATGTTTTTTTATGCTCAATTCCCTAAAATAACTATGAAGTTTACCATCGTTTGTGCCACATTCGATCATATTCGTTAAATTTACCAAAGAAAGAATGTTAAATAGAGAATTGGAAGATTTCTGCAGTCATGTCAACGCTTATTCTTATTTATAGCTATGTTAAGAATTGTAAAAAAAAATTATTAACGACACTTAAATTAATCCTACTTAGGTATGTTTGTGGGAACAAATGACTGTTTTGACCTTACAGTAACCTTAAAATTGTCTGTTTACTTTTTTGTAACGTTTAAACAGTTAATCAAAGTGTCATGTTAACATTCAGTTTTTCTAAGTAGCCAGATATATTTGATGATTGCAGACTGCCTTATCCCAAACTATCAAAAACGTAATTAACACGTAAACTTCTTAATCTTAGAATCTTTATCTTAAATATATGGCTGATGCTGTGTTCCACATTACATATAATAAAATTAAATTGTTGCGAAAATCCATCTTAAGTGGTTGGTACATTTCCTGAAAACCACAGTTAAACAACTCACACTGTTAAAATAGTCGGAAAGAAAGGGATTGCAGCTGCAACATATTAAGTAATAATGTTTCTAGTTTAATCATGTTTACAAGTATTAATTAATAGTTGTTATAAAATTATGATCACAGGAACACTATTATTTTATTAACTAATATCAGTTTGAAGGTTTTTAAGATGGTTTATTTATAACCGAAAATGCACCCTCTGTGTTTCGGTGCAGAGTGTGTCATGTAATTCTTCAGAAAGCCGACTTCTGTTCAATATAATTTCATAGGTGTTTGGCGCGTGGCCAAGTCACTTTAACACTCTCAATACGTCATAAAACAACATTTTTTATCAAAAAAAAAAAAAAAAAAAAAATCTGATATAATTTATATATATTATATATAAAAAATAAAATAAAAAAAAAATGATAAAAAATGTTATTTTATGACATATTGAGAGTGTTAAAGTGACTTGGCCACGCGCCCAACACCTGTGTATAATTTCAGAATACCTTATTTTTGAATTTCCGATCGTCTGTGGTAAAAAGGTACATCAAATTAATAAAGACTTTATTCGCCTAAAAAAAAACATCAATCTGATCAGGACATGATTCAAAAGAAAATAGGCCAAAGAATAGTGTTTGAACACGTTTTTCTTATTTTAACATGTTTCGTATTACTTGAATCTGTAACACTATAAATAGACCAGGAAATAATAGTATTTTTAAGGCCCCGGTAGAGTGTCATATAGTGATCGCACTGTCCGTCTGTCCGTCCGTCTGTCCGTCCGTCTGTCCTTCTGAAATTCCGTCACACTTGCGTTTAGGTTTCGAAAAATGGTCATAACTTTTGCAATATTGATCATAGCAACTTGATATTTGGCATGCATGTGTATCTCATGGAGCTTCACATTTTGAGTGGTGAAAGGTCAAGGTCATCTTTCAAGGTCAAAGGTAATAAAAATAATCAAAGCGGCGCGTTAGGAGGCATTGTGTTTCTGACAAACACATCTCTTGTTTTAAATACCTTTTATCTTAATTGAACACCGCCATCACGTTGCCTCAATGTTTGAGTTGGCCGGAAACGTATACACTTCAAAAACGTTCATTGCTCCTTGTAAAAGTTTGTTTCGTGCGAGCGTTGGATTAAAACTCTGTACAGACTTATCCAATTGTAACCTCTCAGTGATAACACGAACGAATTCATATCAATACAGCGAATAAGATTAGCCTCGTTCTGGGAAAACCGGGCGTAATGCATGTGCGTAAAGTGTCTTCCCAGATTAGCCTGTGAAGTCTGCACATGCTAAACAGGGGCAACAATTTTCGCCTAAACTGGATTTTCATTTGATAAATATTTCTTTCGAACGAAACATTCCATACAATTGGAAAGTGTCGTCCTTGATTAGACTGAGCGGACTGCGCAGGCTAATCAAGGACGTTACTTTAAGCACATGACGTATTACGCTCAGTATTCCCAGAGCAAGGTTCATATTATTAGCTGTATTGATAAGAATTCGTTCGTTTCATGTCTGAGAGGCTACATGTACAGCGGCGAGGAGACATGCCCCACAAACATTTGAATAACGGAGAGGATTTGGGTTCCGGTGTAATTTTGCAATTTTTAACAATTTAACAGAGAATTAATTGCCTTTGTTACTTTTGTCAACATAGATTATAACGCATAATTATACCAATTTAAAATGTAAACATGAACGGTTGAAGTCTGTTTGAAATTGTCTCTTTTTAGGTGCGTTCTTTTTTCATTTGTACTCGAACACAGCGAGTTGTTACAGATCTTAATGACGATAATGTTCCTTGCGTGGTAAATGTTTAAACATCTTGCATCATAACTGGGCTTTTCTCTCTGGTGTGTGCCTCGTTCATTGAATAATCTTTATTTGACGGAGATGAAAGATGTTGTAACGAAGAGGGTGCATTTTAGGTTATAAACAACGGAGAGGGTACTGAACCGATATAACCACGTGAATAGCATAAAAAAAGTAATACAGAACAGACTCCATGAAATCTGTCAGACACTGACAGTCAAACAAATTCAACAAAAAATAGAATGTCTGTCAAACATTAAGGCACTGAAAGTATTTGGAAAATTAAGGATATGTATGAAAATATTTCAACCATGTCAGACATAGTGTCTGACAGGTCCTTCCGAGGTTTCACGGAGTAGGCGTAGCTCAATACTTGTACTTGTGTTTTACTTTTTAGTTTAGTGCCTTCTTTCATGGAATCATCCTGATTTATTGGAGATTAAAAGGTACCGTAACAAAGAGTCTTCATTTTGAGTTCTGAACCGATTTTTACACCGAGAATAATAATACATTTTCCAATCTCTTCCATATCGATAACATTAAAGAATTCGCGAGATCTGTCTGACTGTCAAACAAATCAAACAAAATAATACTACGGCTGATAAGCATTAAGGAACTGACAAGAAATTTGAAAATAAACTAAATGTCTGGAAATATTTCAAACATATCCGACAGTGTTTCTGGCGCGTCTGTCTGATATGTCACGGCGTATACGCATTACACAATAGACAATCACATCTATTATGGACGGAATGGTGTCCCTTTTCATGCGGCTTTAAGCACATACCATGTTGATCAATTATTCAAACGCGCCGCTCTGTCTAATATATGCAGGTGAAATCTGTTATCAGATATGTGAGAAGAAAGCGTGGACAACTTCTCTATTGAGTGCACCGGGAATTTCCCATTGAGTCATCGGCTCCAGAAGACTTGCTTGTTGGGTGTCAGGGGAGAGCGCGAGATACAGGAAAATCCCCGTTGATGAGACGACCCTGTCTCATGCGAAAGACGAGTAAGTAGGCTATGTTTGAGCGGGGGATCGAGTCTGCGACCTCTGAGTTCTAGCCCCGGTGTGTTACCAATAGACCACGGATCCGCTTTGTTCACAGATGTAATGTAAAAAGCTATTTTATTTTACCACGCAAGCTACGAACGGCTACTCTACTTTGAGATTCAGGCCGTTTTTGAAACCAGAAACAATAGTCTCCCCTGCTATCGACTATATTTTAATGCGCATTTTATCGACCGTGACCTAGAACGTTCGTCATTGATCTGTGCTCGTCTACAATAACATTAGTGCTGTAACTAATGAAGGCATTTATCGATATATGGGCATTATTGATACGGGGAAAGAAATAAATGTTTCTGACTATTAGGAAGAAATAAAGAGGACAGCGTTAACTCTAGTAAATAAATAAGGGTGGTAATGGTATAGTGCGGGCTAAATGTGTTGTAAACTCAACGTTTAAGGCTGTTAAAAATACATGTGTCGTGTGCGAAAAGATTAGATGCGTTCATTTGTTTGTTGGATTCGTTATAACAAGCATACACTGAGTACTTAGTAAGTAGACATATGTGTTTTGCGTTTAGAGCATAATTTGACAGATAAACAGAACACTGTCGGTTGTTTTGTGTGTTCGTTTGTGTTATTTTTTTTGTTAAATATATCTATGTGTATGAACACTTTTAGTCTAGTCCGAATTTGGTGAGCCTCACTTATAATGTTGTTCTCAATTGCTTCAGACATGTTTTTATTAAATAGGTCATGCAGTTTAAAATCAGTCCGTACGTTTATTAATTAAATAATGAAAGAAAGAAGTATTAAGCTTGATTAATATGTATTGTGTCTATGCATACATTTTATTTATTTGTAAAGATTGTTTACATGTATATCTAGTGATATTTTCGTCCGTGAGTGTGACCGATCTTCTGATACAAAAGACAGATTTTTCACAATAATTTACATTTTTAATTCAATTAAATACTGCATAACAGCAGGTTTAAATCTCTATTGCAGCAAACAGCTGTTTTTACTTCTGCACGTTACACTTAATAACCTTTTATCGGCGTCTGGCCTGTATTCCAAACAGACACACACAATGGATATGACCCGGAAATGCGTCACGATTTTTCTTAACATTGCATTGTAATAAAGAATTATGTGAACATGGTTATCATTCAAGAATGAAATAGAAGTAATGTAAGTGAAATTTACATTTTATTATTTATATGACATATTTTTTTATAAAACCGGACATTTTTCGCAGCAGCTGTTTTTAAAATTGTGTATAAGCCGTGACTTGATTTGTCAAGTCGTGTCTTTTTCATTACTATTCGTAAAACTTGATAGCTGTACAGTAACAGATTGTTAATGTATATGGGCCGCGCACTGTAAAAAGGGGGTTTAATGCTTGTGCGTAAAATATCGTCCCAGGTTAGCCTGTGCAGTTCGCCCATGCTAATCAGGGAAGACACTTTCCGCCTTAACTGGATATTTGCTAAGTAGAGACTTTCTTTAAACGAAAAATATCATTAAAGCGGAAAGTGTACTCCCTGAATAGAATGTGCGGACTTCACCGGCTAATATGGGACGACACTTTACGCACATGCATTAAACCCCCTTTTCTCAGATCACGTCTCAAATGTAGTAGGTCAATAACCTTGGGGTTAGCAAAATACCAATGACGTTCAAGATAACCGATATGTGTACCATGTAGAGCATTATACGTTATTGATTACTGTTGAATACAGATAAGTTCATCAACAATGACCTGGGTTTTCGACCCGAGAAAATAAATTTATCAGTGCTGTTAAAGAAATAACATGTCATGTTTAACTTGAAGATAAAGTGAATACAAACTGGACGCAGTATTATATGATATGTGTAATTTGTAAGTATGCAGTTCTACTACGCATTTCCTTAACAGGGTTGGACATTTATTCTTTTTACCACTAGACCACTGGTTGTTACATGAACTAGTACTGACGAAATATAAACTAGACCAACTGCATACAATGAAAATATCTAGCTACGAGTTGCGATTTTCATTAAAAAAAATCACAATGAATCCTCAAATAAATTAAGTCATCAAGTGTCCAGACAATGAGTTCTGAGTGTTTATTGAATTAACAGTCAAACACTAAGAACACAAAACATAAAACTGAAAGCATTCAAGTATGCATGCAAGTGCATAATTTACAATACTAACAATAAAATTACATCCACATCCAACCACCCTACACAAAAACTAATTTAATTGTGGTATAACACCCATTCCTGACGCAAGTAAGTTCTGTTGGTGGTCACTGTACCAAACGGACCTGGCCGGGTTTTATCGGGGTACTCCCGCTTCCCCTTAACAGCACAAGACCTCGCCACAATGAACAATATTCAATAAAACAAAGTAAATAAGCTTGACACTGCAGCTTTAATTCAATGTTCGTCTCAACTTTCGCGAGTCTAGTAAATTAATTAGGTAGGATCCCTGGTACACACTCTTGGTTCGGGTCCGCACATAATCCAACCTCGGGTGTGGAGGGACCTCATAAACTTCGAAGTAGACACTCCGATTGTGTTGTTATTTCCTATTTAACGTATGGGTGGATCTTGCTCAAACTGTTACATTTGAAAACCTAAATGTGTAGATGATTGCAGTTACATATAATTTGTCAGCGATGATTTTTTGGTGCAAAATTATGACCCTTTGTCTGTTTAAATACTGGGCCGATCTCATTCAAACTTACTATCACAGTTTAATGTATTTAAATTTTAATGTGAATTATTAAATGATTGTAAAGTAAGGAATTTTGGATGAGACGATTTTTGGCAGCATTATTGCTCTTTGTCTATTTTTATACTTTACAATATGTAGTCCCTACATTTGTTATTTTTATTTTTTTGAACTACATCTCGCTCAAACTTTCACATTTGAATGACCGTAATGTACAGATGCTGGTAAAGAAAGGAATAGCGACTGCAACCAGTTTTGACTGACTTATGGTCCTTTGTCTGTTTGTCTACTGTAGAATATGTAGTGGGTGTGTCTGTGTCCAAACATGTGATGTGGGGCATAAGTGTCTGCGACACATTTCTAGTTTTTACCAGACTGGTCCCTTATGATCTTTTTTGCCTGGACTGAACTTTTAATGGTCAATGTTGTTCGGACGTGCCTTAATGCCGAACCCTGCCTTAAGCGACTTTTGAATTATTTATCTTCAAAATAAAGCAAAGATCAAACGCAAAAATAAAATAACTAGATGACTCATGACATGGATGCCCTCGGGGCACCTTGTATTACTAAAATTATTTGCCTGTACATACTGTGAAATTCGATTAATACTTTAAGGGTCGGGCAATAAACATGTATTGCTTCAAATAAAGTACGATGATGACTCCTGTCAAGTTAGTAACGTTTATTTGAAATACTAGCATATACGATGCGCATGCTTACGCAAATTAAAGAAAAAACCCACAATCAATTGAAAGGTTATCAACCGCGAGTTGAATAGTTCAATGACCTGTATTTCATGTTAATAAGATGTTATTGCTGTACTGGAACGACCATCGTATAGCCAATAATGTTTAAACCTTAAAAATCAAACTGCTGGAGCTGTTCATGAATTGTAAAGGTCAACAGAAACAATTTCTTGTGTATATCTTACACTTTTTCGAATGGTTTTCTATTACCGTTATGAGCTTTTTCAAACACGGAACGAGTAAGGAACACAGTAATATACTATTAATAATTATAAAAAAAATAAATGGCACAGACTGATTGAGTCTATCCCTCGCATATATCAACCTTGCTCTGGTAAAAGGGTATGTAATGCATGTGCGTTAAGTGTCGGACCAGATTAGCCCGCACAGGCTAATCAGGGACGACACCATCCACCTAAACTGGATTTTTACTAAGAAGGGACTTTCTTTAAACAAAAAACACCATAAAAGCGGAAAGTGTCGATCCTTATTAGCCTGTGCGGACTGCCATGCTAATCTTGAACGACACTTTACGCACATGAATTAAGCCCCTTTTTCTCAGATCGTGTCTCATTTAAATTGTAACTGATTCCAGGTGGCCAGACGCCAACATGTTGACGACAATATTTCACGACCCCGCCCATCTCCTGCAGACGACCGTCGCCTTCCTTCTGTTCACCACAGAATGGTTCCACATCTGGGGCCACACCCTGATCCTCTTCCGTATCCGGATGTTGCCCCGGAAGGACCTCGTGCGCATCCGAACCTACTTCCTGTTTGACCTACTTACCGTGTTCTGTTCGTCAATTCTGTTCACCGGTAAACTTCGCTGGTTGGCGGTTATACACGCCGCGCAGCACGCATATTACTACATCTTCTGGGAAAAGACTGGCTTGGCAAAGAAGGTAGGTTGGCTGTGCAATTTTCATGTATCTACATATAAGCTGGGCTGGAAGGAAATTACAGCTCTGCAAAAGCCAAAACAGACCTTCATGCTAAAATGTGGATTCGCTGAATGTCTTGGTAGAAAATGACAAGGTAGAGTATGACAGGGTACGAAATGACAAGGTTTGGACTTACTAGTTATGACATGACTGGGTATGACATGCGAAGGTATGGAATGACTAGATATAACGGTGTTGTCTGTCAATGAGTGAGATGGGTGTGCACACGTTTTCTTATAACGACTTCTCCTCCTTATACCCTTGACAGATTGGAACAAAACTTCACAGGAATGGTCCTGATGTGACACTCTTCAAAGTTGTTCAAATGGTTTCAGTCAATTGCATATGTAGGTAGTGCTCCATCTAGGTCTCAACAGAGGAGCGCAGCACCCTGCTGCCCAAAGGAACACCCTCCCCCTTTTACGTTACCCCCACCATGCCATTTTTTATTTGATCACATCATAAAGGAAGAGAATTAATGTTAAGAAAAAGAACTCATTCATGTAATATAAATATTTAATATTTTTTGTGTACATCATTTATGTTTTCAGTAACAAAAAGCAACTTCAAAATGAGTACACTACTCCAACATTTTGATTACTGGGCTATTTTAAGTAAAGAGATATAATTATATTGCTCTCATAATTTTCTCTCGCAGAGAGTATCTAGCCACTATAGTCTGTGTTTCGACATTCAATTCTATCATAACACATCATTGCATTTTAATGAGAAACTTGATCATGACTATGACTTAAAAACATGTTCTATAATGAATTATAGGATAAGTCGTAAATATTTATTTCTGGCTAGATATCCGGAGGATGCAGGTTTCTGTTTATTTAGTGTTTATCCTTATATCAAATTTAATTAAACATTCATATCTTCATCCTTGTGATGGTGAAGAATTTATCCTGCAGTGTGATTTATCGTTTAATATAACAAACCTTTGATATAAGTCCTATCAATTTTCGGGAGTATTTAATATATTTCTCAGACCTGAGGTATGAAATGGAAACGTATAAAATAACATTAGTAATGAATAGTATGGTATGAAATGACCAGGTATGGAAGGACAAGGTATGTTATATCTAGGTATTTAATGGCAAGGTATGAAATAACTGCATGCGGAATGACAAGGTTTGAAATGTCATGGTACAGAAGGACAAGGTATGGGAGCACTGGGTATGGAGGGACAAGGTTTTAAATGACCGGGTATGGAATAACAAGGATGGTCAATTTTAAGGCATGGAATGAACAGTTAGGCAACGGCAGGGAATTGGCTTTGTATGCATGGGAAAAGATGGGCTCTGTTAGGTATGCAATACCACGATATGCTACAATACGAACTGGAAAAACGGGAATATTATTTCAAAAATATTTTCGATTATTATGCCCCCTTTCGAAGAAAAGGGGGTATATTGCTTTGCACATGTCGGTCGGTCGGTCTGTCTGTCTGTCTGTCTGTCTGTCTGTCTGTCCGTCCACCAGGTGGTTGTCGGATGATAACTCAAGAACGCTTGGGCCTAGGATCATGAAACTTCATAGGAACATTGATCATGACTCGCAGATGAGGCCTATTGATTTTGAGGTCACTTGGTCAAAGGTCAAGGTCACGGTGACCCGAAATAGTAAAATGGTTTTTGAATGATAACTCAAGAATGCATACGCGGCCAACAGGGCAAACTCTGAACAATAGTACTGAAGCAACTGGTCTGTAATCCTAAATCTATAATTATCAGTTCAATGAAACATCATTTTTTTAGTGAAATACAGTGGATCAGTAAAAATATTATCAGAATATGAGATTTTTTGTATATTTTGTATATTAAATATTGTGTTAATGTTTAATTTTGTTGATTAATTTAAATATAAGCAAGACAGGGGAGGTAAAATTTCAGCAGTTGCCTCCCTTGTAATTTATTTAAAATTTACCAAATGTTAGGCTAACTGCATTTTTGTAATGCAAAAATAAACATCGGGCAAAAATGAAATTAAGGCACCACCACCACCACCACCAC
>VMBQ01001869.1:24357-96956 GCA_007657795.1 Dreissena rostriformis | reverse complement strand
ATATATATATATATATATATATATATATATATATATATATATATATATATATATATATATATATATATATATATATACTGTTTCACTTTATCACACTTATTGGTCAAAATTAAATTATGTTGAAATATAGATAAAAAAGTGCACTGGATAACCCATAAAGTTTTGACGAAAGATCGTACAAACTTATTTCCAACGGGGTCCAAAGCCGTCACATGTAGATCTGAGTGACGTAATATCATAAATTCGTAATATATGATGGAATAAAGTGACAACGGTCTCACAATGTCATATTATAGTATTAATAAAATAATTCTTGTTTTTAAATACGAAATCACATCGTATGATGATGAACTTGACAGGATTGCATAAACACAGTTTAAAAATGTAGTACAAAATGGTTTAGTTTAAAAATGTATAACAATATGGTTTACATTTTAAAAATGTATTACAATGTGGTTTACAGATCTAAAACAAAATGATAAAAAGTTTATAATACAGATACTCTTGTTTCTCAACTTTTTCCATTTCTTCTAATAAATGCTTCTTAACAAGTTTTTTGAACGTATTCTTAGACTTTGTGCATCGTATACTTTTTGGCAAGTTATTCCCGTCTTTTATTGCATTATGGTAAAACGATTTGGAAGTAAAAGTATCAACTGGATGTACGTGATAATCACCCTTATCATTAGATCTAGTCCCGTAAGGGTGGATATTACTACATTTAGTGAAATTGTTGTGCATTTAAAAATGTGAGATCCTTAAAATCTGCAACACGAAGTGATGTTCTACAATGGTAGTTATGAATTAAACGTACAACTTTGTTTTGAGCTACCTGCAGTTTCTTTTTTAAAGTTTGTGTAAAACCACAGAGCCAGGAAGATGATGCGAAATCTAGATGGCATTGTATTAAGGAATTACAAAGAGTCTTCCTAAGGGACTTATTTAAAAAACTTTGTTGACGATATAAACAATTAATTCTTGAATTAACTTTACTTAAAATACTATCTACAATAGATGTACCTGACAAATTTGAATCTAAAAATGAACCGAGATATTTAACTGTACTTGTAGATTTTATGTCCTGGCCTTTACATGAAATAGTCAAATTTTGGATTTTGCTTAACTTTTTCTTGGATCCAAAAAGAATACGTTCTGTTTTCCCAAGATGCAAAGAAAGTTTGTTATCAATTAGCCATTTACTACAATTTTCTAGCTCTTTGCCTAGAACCTGGTTAATATAAGATGGATCTTTGTGGGAAAACAAAATGGCACTATCGTCTGCATAAAGAATAAGTTTTCAAAACAAACTAATGCTTGTGCTCATATCATTTATATATGCCAGGAACAATAAAGGCCCTAGAATACTGCCCTGTAGGACACCGCACACAACCGACCGGAAGTCCGACCCTGCATCATTTACGTGAACAGACTGAGTCCTATCAGACAAATATGAGCGGAACCACTCCACCGACTCCACGCCCATCTCCAGGAGCTTTCGACAAATGATGTCATGGTCCACGGTGTCGAAAGCCTTCTGGAGGTCAAGCTAATCATACCCGTGAACATACCCCTAGAACAGGGTCTGCGCAATTTGCTTAAAGGAATTTCTGTAAGAAATATTCTAAATATAGAAAAAAATATACTAGACATCCCTAATTTTTGGAAATAAATTGATCCAATTTAGAAGGATGGGAGAGTCCACTAGGCATAAATGGGTTAACTGGACGCTTGATAGGGCCTCTAGGCTTTTAATACAGCTTGTATAACACCAATATTTGTTATAGACGGTGGCATGTTTCAGAAAAATCGAAACATACCAACTCAATATGGCGTGGTTCATTGAAGAACATACTGATGATTTTTTTACGTATTTAAATATAAGGTAAACATCGAAAAGTGTGTGTCATAGGTATTAGGTCTAATCAAAAGTTGTCGTTTTTGGTCATTTTTTTCTTCATTCAGTCATATTTGTATAGTGAACTTCAAATTTATTAAATTCAAGTTTTAATTAGACTCTTAAATAAATTCTTGCATGCTTTTTACTATTAAACATCATAATTAAAGAGGGAAATAACACATGTATAATTAAACAAAATTCACACAGAGTTTTGCTGACTTGTCCTCCTGATTTGTGTCCGATGTTAGTGGAAACAGTTTTTGTTTGCCTTAGATCTATATTAAGACAGGAGCCTGATGTATTTTTGATGAACATGTATTAGCTTTCATTTGCGGCTATAAAATAGTCTTTGCTATACATGCTTGTTATATGTTGTACTGTTTTGAGTAGGTTGTTGATGTTTTATCTTTATTTATTTATTTATTTTTTTGCTTTCATGAAAGCTTGTTTTTAACTTAGAAAAGGATAGTGACTGTTCGCACAATTTCATTTATAATCTAAACATTTAATTAAACATTATAAACAGTGTTAACTATGTGAGTTGTGTTTAAGCCTGATCGTTTAAACCGAAATTCCTAGCTTTACTGTAGATTAGCAAAACCTGGTCAACAAACAACTTACATACAGATACACAACAAAAATGAATACATAACTAACGACTTTAAGTACACAAATGAACTAAGTTTCAACTATCCTTTCATACTACAAAAAAGGACGTCATAGGCTATATACATATTGTGACAATACTAGGCAGCATGATCTAATAAGCACAGCTATGTCACTGGCCTTACCTTTTCAGTTCCGTTTACTCTGACCTTGCATGTCCGCACAAGACCATCTCTGCCGTTGCTTACCTCCTGCACAACTCCCAAAGGCCAATGTCCTCGTGAAGAGTTCTCATCACACACGAGTACAATGTCATTCACAGCTAGATTTGCCTGCTGTGTTGCCACTTTGATCTTACCTGTAAGGCTTGGAGGTACTCTTTAAGCCAGCACCGCCAAAAGATATTGACCGAGTACTGGACTTGCCTCTACCACCGTCGGCAATAATTGTCGGTCTTGTCAAATACACCTGGAGGGAAACACCTATTCGGTCGTAACAACAACAGTGTATTCGGCGAGAGAGCCTGTGGGTCACGGTGATCATCACTTACCTGTGTAATTGGTTGGTCATTCAATATCCTTTTAACATCGATAGCCAAAGTTGATAGGGCTTCGTCGCAAAGAAGCTGTTCACGCACGACATATTTCAATGCCTGTTTGAAGGATCGAACCAACCTTTCCCAACTCCTCCCATATGACTTGCATATGGAGGATTGAAATGCCATACTATACCTTTCTGTTTCAAATGCTTAGAGATATGACTCTGATTCAAATGCTGTATCGACTCACGCAGTTCCCTTTCACCTGCTGTCAGATTTGTGCGATTGTCACTAAAAAATCTTCTCCGGTCTGCCTCGTCTACTCTCTAAACTCTGTAACGCACAAATGAAAGAGTCGGTATTCAGAATGTGAGTAATTTCAACGCGTACCGCTCTAGAACATAAACAAGTAAACAGACAGCCGTACCTTTTCAGCTGCCTCCTGCCCGATTTCACAAACATTGGACCAAAGAAATCAACTCCAACGTAGGTAAATGGCGGCTTATCCGGTTCAAGCCTCTCAACAGGGAGTGGGCCCATCTGTTGAGTTTCTGGCTGCTGCTGCTGTCTCTTTCAACCAATGCATTTGCTAACCACAGATTTAACTGATTTGAGACCCGGTGTTATCCAATACCGCTGTCTCAACAAGGACAAAATGTGACGTGGTCCCATGTGTGCATTGGTTTCATGGTATGACCTGATGAAAATTCTTATCACATGGTGGTTACCTGGTAAACTGATCTGATGTTTGGGCATTATTGAGGCGACCACATACCTTATGTAAACCATCCGTGAAAACTGGGCTAAGTTTTTCCAGAACACTTTTACCTGAAACATGTCCTGATTGTCCAGGACACAACTGATTTCGTTGTTATACTCACACATTTGCACAAACGATAGAATGTCATGAGTGGCTTTCCGTAGATCACCTACAGTCAACGAGCCCCTTTTACAGTGAGTTTGTTTTCTTGCTAAATGTCTCTGAATGAGGTATGATTTAAACCTGCGTAACCATGCCACTGACATCTGCAGTTAATGCCAGTTAGAGAATCTGATCATTAGGCCATCAAGTGCCGCAGGGGGTTTCATCTGAGTAGCGTTTGTACTACATACCTGCTTGGTTTCTGCATCGTCATCTAGAATGGCTACATTCTGTGGGTTCTGTGGCCAGTCCTCCTTACATGTCTGTAGAAGGTCAGGGCCCTGTAACCATCTAACCCGTTTATCTGTTTCATTTGGAAAAAGTCCCCTAAATGGATGCTATATCAGCCGGGTTATTTTGTGAATGAACATATCTCCACTCTGCAGGCGATGTGACGTCATGTATTGCTTCAAGCCTATTTGCTACAAATGTCTTAAAGCGTCGGGTTTCATTTTTTATGTAGCCTAAAAATATCATCGAATCGGTCCAAAAATACCTTTCATCAATTTTGAGGTCCAGTTCTTGTGATACCAGCTGGTACAGCTTGACAGCTACAACTGACGCAGCTAACTCTAGGCGTGCAATGGACATCGCCTTGATTGGCGCCAGTCTTGACTTACCTATAACAAGGCTGATTTTGCTGTTGCAGTTGACACCGTATATCTTGATTTATCATACCACCACATTGATATCCGCTTGATATCCTGTTGCCTGATATCTTTTTTTATATCACGGTCAACAGGAAGTTCATATATCAGTCATGTGTAGAGGCTACTAAGACTTAATTACAATGTTTTGTTTTATTGTAAAACTGAATCGGAATTATCAAAACAAACAATTTGATACCAAGAGGTATTACATTTTATCCACAAACAGCAACAAAAACAGAAAAAAACGTATTTTCTAAATATTAAGAATGAATGTGTAAATGCTGATGACGTCATGTTCGACAGGAAGTTGTTAAATCAGTCGATGTTTGGATGTAAGTCATTTTACTCGGAATGAACTATAAGGTCATCATGTTTAGTAAAATAAAATCAGAATCAACAAAACAAACACTTTGATACCAGGATGTATTATATTTTAGACACAAAAAGCAAACAAGACAGCGAAAAACATATTTTACAAATATTAAGCGCAAGTGCTCATGACGTCATTAGTAACAAGTCAAACGTCAACGATCATATTCATTCCCGCTAAAAATGCAGCGTCGTAGCGATTTTGTTTTAAATATTTCTTTTAAAACGGGGACTTAGAGAGAGGTATGATAAACAGAAAAACAGGTTACTGCCTGATCTTTTTGTAATATATCAGGCTCGGCACGAATAAAATAACGGCTCGGCAAAGCCTCGCCGTTATTTTATTCTAAGCCTCGCCTGATATATTACAAAACGATCAGGCAGTAACCTGTTATTCTCTATGTACACTGCTGCCCAATATGCATATTCTGATGCATCGCTGAACATATGCAGTTCAACTTTCGATGTGCCATCGACAGCGACTGGCCTGAAACATCTATCGATACTTTCCTGTGATAATTCAGGCAGTTTTTACAGCCACTGCGACCATTTTTTAATGTCATTGTCACAAATTGTGTCATCCCACTGCAGCTTCTCGCGGCATGCATTCTGCAGGATAAGTTTCGGTATCAGAGAGATGGTTGCCACTTACCCTAGTGGGTCGTAAAGTGAGCGTGCTACTGACAATATACCACGTCGGGTGTGGCATTTATCTGGCAGATCAACATCAAACACTAAGGTGTCCTTCTCTACATACCAGTGCAAACCCAGAGCGCGTTCACACTGTTTGTCATTATCAAGGAAATTTTTCGTGCACTTAACTGCACTGTCAGATTCGGGGATCGTGTAAAGAACCCTCTTACTATTCGAAATCCACTTTGTCAACTTGAATCCTCTGTTTGACAATAATTCTCTCAGTTCAGTAGACAAATTAATACCTACCTGACCATCCGGTACGGTCTTCAACAAGTCATCGACGTAGAAGTTTCTTTCTACCGTCTTTACTGCTTCTGGACTGAAGCTGTCAGCATTTTCTCTTGCTATGCACCTCAAGCTGTAAGCTGCACAGCTGGGTGAGGACGTCGCACCAAACAAATGAACAGTCATACAATACTCACCCGTTGACTGCTCCATATCTCCACCATTCCACAAAAGAAATCGTAAGGCATCCCTGTCTTTGTCACTCACCTTCACTTGGTGGAACATGGCCTCGATATCGGCAACTAGGGCTATCGTCTTGTCTCGGAACCTTATAAGCACACCCACCAGGCTATTCACGAGTTCAGGACTCTGTAAAAGGTTATCATTCAGCGAAACACCTCGATATTTCGCTGCGCAGTCAAACACTACTCTAACCGTACCTGGTTTGTTTGGGTTGCACACTGGGTGGTGTGGAATGTACCATACTCCTGTTGGTTTAATTTCACCGAAGTTTTCCACGGGTTTCACAAAGCCTTTCTCAATATAATAATTCATTGTTTCACTATACATCTCATGTAAGTTCCGGTTTCTTGATAGCTTTCGGCTTAACTGCCCAAGACGGGCAACAGATAATGCTTTGTTGTAAGGCAAGCTTACTTGATTGTCGCGCCAGGATAGACCAATTTTGTGGTGCTTACCTTCTTTCTCCATAGAACTTACCATGGACGAAAGAGCTCGGTGGTCTTCTCTTGACATCCCAAATTTATTGTCCAAGCCACAGTCAGGAAAATCAGATGTCCATAACCTTTCAATCTGATCCTGGATGTTTACACTGCGCTGGAAATTAACATTGTCGCGAGAAGACATGCCCTTACCTGTTGGACCTAATATTGTCCAGCCATGGGGTGACCGTATCGCATAAGGATCACCCCTACTTCCCCGTCGTTCTTCTTCAAACCAGAAAGCTTCTGGGAAGTCACTTCCAATAAGTAACTCCACATTGGAAGAACTTACCTGAGGTAATTTGATACCTGCAAGGTGTTTCCTTTTAACTATATCCTTTTCTGTGGGGAGAGACTCCACCGATATAGTTAGCTCTGGTACTGACCAGGCTCTCCTAATATTAAGGCATTTATTCTTATCTAAAGAATTTACCTTAAGTTGCACTTCTACTCCAGTTCGCTGCTCTGCAGTCTGGTTAACCGTGGTAATGGTGAATTGGCGAGAAATACCTTTCGCCCCTAATTTCTTAACCAGACTATTGCTGCACAATGCTACATCGCTACCCTCATCTAGTAAGGCATATTTCTCAGCTTTCTTTAAGCCGTATTGCACAATGACAGGTACAATTCGTAGACTTACCTTACTAGGTATGGAGACATCAATTTCAGTACAGCAATTACTGCGGCCTACCAGGTTCTGGTTTTCTACAGGCAAGGGGCTATGTAATAATGTGTGGTGCTTTTCCCCACAATTACTTACTTCACACTGACTACTCTTACTACACATACTACCATTATGTTTGAAGTTCAAGCAGTTTTCGCACATCCTATTCTTTCGCACAACAGCTAATCTACTATCAACATTGACTGTTTTGAACCTGTCACAGTTGATCAATTTATGGCCCTCTTGACAATACACACACGATAAACGCCTAAACTCCCCCTGTTTAAACCCATTACTACCTCATGCCTGGCCCTCTCTACCTGCTGTTGATAATGTAACAACTTTCCCACGGTCCCTAGAATTGGCCTGATGTGACCTAGAACTAACCGCTGACCGAGGAATCGTCTGCTTAGACTCACATGCAAAATCTTTGCCATACATTGTGTTAGCTACTGAACACAGTAGTGTTGAATAAAGCGGAGCAAGTCTTTTAATGTGGGCTCTGTTCCCTGTTCTATCAAATTACTTGCATGCTCAACCCATTTTGACCTCATATGTGTGGGCAGTCTCTTTACAATCTTAAGAAAGTTGTCCGTGTTATTAATATCAGACGAATAACCCAACTGTGAAAGTGTTATTTCACATTTTTCCATGTCAAGTGACAGATCCATTAGGCTTTGGACATCATTAGATCGAATGCTGGGGCCATAAATCAAACGTTCAAAATGCGACCTAGCAACTAAGTGAGGCTTACCATACCTGTTGAGAAGAATTTCCTTAGTCCTAATATATCCATCTAACGGAGGAAGAACCACACAATCATCAATTGCACGTTTTGCATCACCCTTACAAAATTGAATCAAATAACTTAACTTAAGTCGATCGTCTGTTACTCTGCACTCAATGTTAGTTTCAAAATTACAAAGAAATGTGCAATAGTCCAATGGGTTCCCTGAGAATGTTAATAATTCCGGATTTGGAAGGTTCATGTTGTCCTGTAAGTTGTTGGTGAATTGTTTAAGTCCTGAAGGGCATTCCTCCACTTTTATGTCACTGTTCACAGCTGTATGTGGCTAAGTCGTCCTTGCGGCATTGACTTCACTGGATGTTGATGGTCCGGATCCGGATGAGGCTGAAGACGTCGAATCAACCTCTGCGTTGGCCAATCGATCTTCCAGGTCCTGGATCTCGATCTGTTGTCGTAGCTCGACTTCTTGGCGTTAAAGCTCTAGGCGCCGGCGTTCCAACTCTTGGCGCAGTCTGGCTTGTTCGAGCTTAAGCTCGGCACGGCGTCTCCTGCAGCTACTCGTCTTGCTGCGCGAAGACCCTTTGTCTGAAGTTGCTTTATCCGCACTGGCTTCTTGGCGGTTTCCGGCAAACTCCACCTCCCGTCTTCATTTATATCCATGTTGCAATATGTCTTTCACAGACTTATGCAATAACTGTAGGAAAAGAGGTTACGCAGTAATCCTTTCTTTGCGATAATTGTCAAGTTCCTTTCGCAGTAACTTTAAATAATCCAATAACTGTGCCACGGAGTAAAGAGGCACAACTCCTGGCGCGATCACCTTTTTGGGGGCTTAGAAGACAAAGCAACACACGCGTCTTGTATAATAAAATTCTTCACTTTATTGATTGACGTCAACAGATGTTAAATGACGTGCAGACGCCGAAGATGTTAAGACGTTAAGACTTGAAGACGGTTATCTGCAAATAACAAAGTTACCTAGACATTATACACCATTCAATCAGACGCATGCATTATATAAAATACATGATTTAACGAAGGTCGTATAGGTCATGATACAAACAATATCTCATGAATACATAATTGTTCATTCATACAGATCACACATATACAATCAATCAATTAACATATAACATTATGTGTGGTTTTCCTGCCCTTAACCAACAATCTAATCTTATTAAGATATCAAAAATGTACTGGTAAAATATTAGGAAATACTATCGATAAGGAAAAATTAATTCTCTCATAAAACTGAAAATATTGAGGTAACAAAATATTACTGAAGTCCCCAAAAAATTATTAACAGTCGTGCCAAACCCACTAGTTTCAGAGTCTACTAGCACATGAGTGACCAACCTACTTGTTTCAAGGTTCTAAGTACACTGAAGAGTTGGGCGACTTACAATAGGAATTCAAATAATAAATATGCATGAATTCTAGGCCTGACCAATCGAAGTTCAAGAATGGCCCCTAAACATCAGATCTAATTATAACTTTTGCCTTATTTGGAGCATCCATGCTCACCTTGGAATGCCCTGTCTGAGTTTATTCTAACAACAACAGAGACGATAGCAGAGGTTGAAGCTGGGTGAAACTGTCATTTTAATTAAAAATCATGGTCCTAGCAGACAGGGTTAGGTTAGGGTTCAACACAAGACGCCCATTTATATGTCCACGCATGGCAGGTGGTTCCTGCAAGTCTTTGTCTCTCACGCTTAAGATTTCAATGATCAAATTTCGCCACAGAGTAGTTGTAAGAACTGTAGCTTTTTTTCAATTATCAGTTAATTTTAAGAGAGCTGAAAATAAATGACATCCAGAAGGAGATGACATTCCATGTGTTTCAACTGTCATCATACCACAAAGATTAAGGTCACATTCATAGGTCAAAGGTCAACTTTGGCTATAAAACAACTGGAAAATTCCTGTTTCAGCCATAACTTTGCCATATATTGATGAATTTTAAATAACTTGGCACAAATGCAATTCATCATCAGCCCACAATTCGCGTGTCACACTAATCTTCCTATCTCAAAGGTCGAAGTCACCATTCAAAGATCAAATTTTGTCATAAAACAGCTTATTCGGACTGTAACTTTGTCATTCATCATCCTATTTTAAGATAACTTTACCGCAATTGACAACCATTGTGTGTGTAAAACCTGTCTCCCAAACTCAGAGGTCAGGGTCCTGCTTGAGGTCCAAGGTCAAAATTGGCTATAAAACAGCTTGTCAAGGCTATAACTTTTTCATTCATCATATTTTAAGGACTACTTACCACAAATGACTACCATAAGGAGACTCAGAGTCGGGTGTATCCCCTGTCAGTGTCTCTTTGCCTTTCAGTTCAATGTTACACTTAGAGATTAAAGGTCAATTTTAGCCATACTCAGCTTGTGTATTTTGTCATTGTAAAACATAGAATCCAAATATTTATTTCACATCAAATTTGTTAAGAACATTCTCCGAAATTAAACTAACAATTATGCCAATCACATTTCCTTGACATGCTATTTTATTGAAATATTTGCTATGTTTATATGGCTATGTACTGATTGTATTCGCCAATAAAAATGTCTGTCTGTCTGTCTGTCTGTCTGTGTTTGGGTTAAGCGGAGTTCTGAGCCATACGCAGAATGTGGAATGTTGGTTTTTTTTTCTATCCGGTCAGTCCTTAACAATTGGTGTCCGGGATTTCAGTGAGCGCTTAAGAGCCATCATGACCCTCTTGTTTAAAGTGTAACCAAGATACTTTTATGTAGAAAATTAAAGTCAGAATGTATTATAAATATCAAGCGAGCATATGTTGGTAGCCTATTCTGGTTTTCAGTGACGATTATGAGACAGGCTGACCGCTCACCAACCTTGATATCATGCGAGATAGAATGCAGCATGTTAAAAGAAAGACACGCTGTTTCTGCTGGAACGCTTGCTTATGCAAATCCCAATCATATAATGTGTTTGTATATCGATAAAAAATACTTCACATGACGTTTTATAAGTCTATCAGGGTAGGGAACAAAGGGTACTTGCAAGAATTACATCATTTAAAATATATAGCTGCACATAATGAACTACATGTATAAACATAATGGTTAAATGTTAGTTCTCAGTGGCAATGTATACACGCTCTGTCTGGATTTTAATGTCTAACAACGACGGCCTTAACGGTATTCCGTACAAATGTGCCTTTGAGAGTTGAAATATGGATTTCAGCGTCATGTGAGCCGATATTTCTCATGGAATGCTTTAAAAATTTAGGATACCGTGTTATTGGTCAGTCTGTGCTTTCATGCATTAACTTTTCTTCATAACGACTTCTCCCGAACCGCTTGGAAGATTTTTATGGAACTAAAAAGTAATGATCGATAGGTAATCCTCTTTCGAAGTTGTTCAGATCATTCAGTCTCATTTCATGTGTAGGTCACCATAGCTAAAATATATTTTAAAAATGAGAAATATCTGAAACCACAAGGGCAGGGGCTTAATATTCGGTGTGTAACATCGTCTAGTGGTCCTCTATTCAACGTGTTCAAGTCATGGCTTGGGGTCAAACATTGTCAGGCCCTAGCCGTCACAGGATTTAGATCGACTTATATAGCACGACTTTAAATCCCTCAAACTACAAGGCCCAGAGGTGAGCCCTTAGCTAACAAGTTTTTTTTTTCTTCAAATCTATCCCCTAGGTTAAAAATTGACCCCGTTCTGAGGCTATTGTGTTGCCCTTGATATTTGCTGCGCTTGATTCGCCCCTTGTTAACAAATAAGAGCAAACTTAATAATGTGTTCTTGCTTTTTTGGCAATAGTTGGATCAGAAATGTGGCGTCTAGAGTGATATCAAGGTTATTCTAAAATTTGAACGGGTGACTTAGATTTAGACGAACATGACCCAGATTCAAACTCGGTCTGGATATTGTCAAGATAAACATTCTCTTTGAATAGTATTAAATTTGCCCACAATTGACATATGTAGAAAATGTTTTGGAGTGGTGTTAAATGCTTGGAGCAAAGAAAAAACTATTGTCCACAAATACTTGTAAGGAAATTATAAGAGGCTAATGCTGGTATTCGATTACAAAATATGGCATTGTCATGTACAAATCACTAATCTGTACAATCCTGTATACTAATAAATACATACATCTTCAGTTTCTACTACCTAAGCGCAGTTGTATTATGTGAATATTTTACTTTCCTGATTCGTTCAGATGAGCGACAATGGAACATTACCCACCTCTTGCAAATCAATATGGTCTATTCGCAACGTGACTTAAATATTGGCATTAAACATTATACAAGTCAGAAGACTTTGACAAAAAAAATACATGAAATAAATGAGACAACAACGCTGCCCTACAATGTTGCATCTTTTATTTCGTATGTATTTGTTAACATGTATAATTAAAATACATACCACGTATTTGTAAGTTATAATCGTAATATAGCATTACAAACAAACTTAAATATTTTATAATAAAAAATGGACATTTCAACAGACAAACCAGAAACATATGAAATGTATGTAGACAAATGGTAGAAAACAGAATAAACATACATTTTATTTGTAAATGCAGCTACAATCCAATTGTGGATAAGGAATTACTTTAGGTTTTAATGACTTTAAATAGCAGTGTTGACAAATAACGGGGATTTACAAAAGATGTTTGTATATTGGATGTACGGTATGAAGTTAAAGTAACGGTAGCTTTCCGAGCGAAAACAATCATGTGTTACGTGAGATTCGAAACTTTCTGTAACCTTTTTGGTCCCACCATTGGAAACATTGCATTTAATAACTGGTCCCAAAATGCCCGTATCAAAAAACAACAGAACATAAACAAGTTAAACATTAACATACCTATTGCGTATCTCCCAACTTAATGAACACTTTAACATGTTACCAAAACGCATTCTTTTAAGTCTCAACACATAATTGTTTATTTATAAAGGCACATTTTAAAAATAGGCAAGCTGATGAAAGCAAAATATATAATCACCAAGTAAAACAACTTATAGTTAAGATTTAATACTATGTTACTTACATTATTGTACGGTTTCATTCGCTCAAATATGTATTCTATATTAATTAACAAATCCAAAGTTGTTGTTAATTCCGCAAATTGCAATTATATTGAATTTATTGCATACCTTTAAAATGCCACTCGTTTGTTTGCACATAATGACTATATTTTGAATATTGCATACTCATATTTAATAGCCTGAAAAGATGACCACGTGAAAGATACGCGGTCAAATCACTTCAATTGACCCTTCGTGTCAATCAGAGTCTGTACTTCAAATAGAATGTGGAGTCTAAAATCAGTGTCTAGTCAACAATCATCCGGGCTTTGCCGAAGTTTTGACCGGCTTGACTGGCGCCTTTGTTGGACCCCATCTGTAGTCCAATGATGTTCTGGCCGGCCTTCAGCTGTTCGTCCGTCCACTCACGTGACTGTCGTTCCGACTCCTTGGGACCGAAACCCATACCGTCTTTAGTGTGGGCCTGAAAAGTAGAAAACAAACGCGCGTGCGTTGTACAAATCTATGCGTAAACCGTACGATAAATATATTGAATAGCAATAACACATAACAATAATAAATTTGCGATAAATACATCGAATAAAAATAGCACTTAAATTTCATTATCAGAGCAGACTGAATGCGGATTGTGTTACAAGTTTCAGTCTTCACAGCCAACAACTATGACATACTGCCGGAACAAAATAATTGCGTCGTGTTTTCAGAAAACTGGGCAAAATGCATTTGCGTAAAGTGTCGTCCCAGATTAGCCTGTGCAGTCCGCCCAGGCTAATCAGGGACGGCACTTTCGGCCTAAACTGGATTTTTGCTAAGAAGAGACATCCTTTAAACGAAAAAGTCCATAAAAGCGTAAATTGTCGTCCCTGATTAGCCTGTGCGAACTGCACAGGCTAATATGGGATGACAATTTACGCACAAGCACTATGCCAAGTTTTCTCAGAACGCGACAAAAATTACGCCTTCAAAGGGACATAAACATGGACATTCCCAACGTTCAATATATTGAGTAGCGTCCCCTGCAATAACTTGAATATCTTGTTTCAGTGTAAGAATCCAGCTTTTAAGCATACACAATGAAAATAAATGTTGAAGGTTAATTCAATCAGACAACAGTCGGTAAATGGCAGAAATCAGCGGAAATAAATTATGATAACATATTTGCTTAATGTTCGCCCAGCACTGTTTGGAGATTATACGAACGTTTTTACAAGATGACGTCATTAAATTATATCATATCTTAATGAATGGATACACTTATTGTCTATCATCTTTCGTCCGGAGGTCAAGTAGGGTTGAAATAAGAGATCTAGAGAGTAGTTACTATTATGTCTTAACTACCTTTGATGAAAAATTGAAAACCAAAGGGTTTAGAAAATCTTACGATTAAATGAAATCATACAATTCACATTTCATTCTCGAAGAAGAGTTGTCTTCCCAGATTATCCTGTACAGTCCACATAGGCTAATCAGAGACAACACTTTCCCTTTAACCTGGATTTTCATTTAATAGAGACTTCCTTAAAACGAAAAAATCGAAAAAAGCGGAAAGGGTCGTCCCCGATTAGCCTGTGCAGACTGCACAGGTTAATCTGGGACGACACTTTACGCACATTCGTTAAGTCCAATTTTCCCAGAGCGAGGCTTATACAACGAACAACCCCTTCCTATCCCGTACCTTTCTGCAAAAGGCCGCGATGCACTGAACTTCTATATTAATCACTAATTATTCGTATGAGAAACCCCGTCCTAGCCCGTACCTTTCTGCCAAGAACCGCGATTCACTGACCTATATTAATCACTAACTATTCTTATGAAAACCCCCGTCCTATCCCGTACCTTTCTGCCAAGCGCCGCGATGGTCTGGACGACCTGGTTGAGGTTCTGTTTCTCGTAGAGGTCCACAGTCTGGAAGAGCTCCGTCTTGGGGAGGCCGTAGCGCTCGCAGGCCGCCAGGAACTGGCTTATCAGCTCCATCTTCTTGAACGCCATCTTCTCGTGCTTTACGTTCTTGATGTTCTCGCCGAGGATGTTCATCAGCCTGAAAAAGGCGAGATCAATTTAGCAACGTTTTGGGAAAACTGGGCTTAATGCATGTTTCCTTTACACGAAAATGCCATCAAAGCGGAAAGTGTCATCCATTATTAGCCTGTGCGGACTGCAAGGTTGATCTGGGACGACACTTTACGCACATGCATTACGACCAGTATTTCTGAAACGAGACTTCATTATGAAGTAATAATAATGGCGTTAATAAATATGTGACCGCTCTACGACAAATTAATTTGTAATCATCGATCTACCGCTTTTGAAGGATTTCTGCTAAGGATGTTTGATTATATGTATGCAACGGGACTTTAAGTTATATACAGTATTTAAAACTGGAGCAACCGCTTGATGAATCACAGCCCCTAATCACCTCTCCCAAGAAAGGGCCCACCCACTGACGTCATCAGCAATGGATCCTAGGAAATGTCGGCTGCAGCATGATTATTCAGCTAATTCACGCTATCTTCCATGAGTCATTCGAGCAAGTGGTAAGACGAAACCGAATATTTATTTCTCTCGAGATAGGCCTAATACATGTAAACTAATATTTGGGCTTTGAGAAATGACTTCCACACCACATGCAGCGTCTCGTGTTCACGGGAAAATATCACTGAATCTTGCATAGTCAGGATATGAAATTACTAATAAAACAGTTATTCTCATTGCCATGTATGGAACGCAATTTCACAAGACTTGACTCGTGATTTGATTGGATAATTCTTCGAAAGATGTTTAATTCACAACACAATTAAAATCATATTACTTCTTAAAAACAAAACTATTGTTGTTTTTTTGCTGATTGTTATGTTGTTTAGTGGATGTTTAAAAAAGCAAGAATAACAAATCAACAATTAGAACATATGTAACGTTCAAATACGCATATTTCTGCTTTAGTGGCAGAAGGCACTAGAAAAACAACTTATAGCAATGTGTACGTCCGTTTCACTTGGTCGCACTGTTAGCAATGTACGCAACGCGTGTATGCGGTTCGCATCATAAACCAAACAGCAGTGATGTATGCTTTAATGTCTGAAAATAAAACTAGCAGTGCACGTTTGTATAGACCTAACATGATGAATACCATCATTAAACGTTTATTTCAAAATTTATGGAGCGCTTCAAAATGTACCGGTGTATGTACATGGTGCATTCTCACATTTGGACCGGATTTAACCCAAACCGCATATTACGGAATCGGTTTTTAACTACGGCTATTCAAGTTTGATTAAATGGTTTGCTTTCACCGAATTCTTTTCATAACAAGATTCGGCAATTGCAAGTTGAGCTCCTAAAATTATAATAAATTTGTTCCGAATAAAGTTTGTTGAAGTCAACTGTAAATGTTCCTTGGAGAACATTTCCTCGGCTAGTCAAACCGCACGAACGTGCAATAACTTACCCCGCCCAACCTCAACCCACGCGTAAGTACGTACTATAAGGTCGCCGTATCGTAGTCGATACGATGTCCGACTAGCAATCGGGGGTCATGTGTTTGATCCCCACTGTGGGAGCGTTCTTTAGATCCCCACATAGACATCAAGTAATGATTCTTCCCAGGAAATAGACTCGAGAGCGTTTCAATAAGCCGTAAGCTTTCGATGCAATCGATGTAAAGGAAAAAGGTTATAACTACTTACGTTGCAAGGATGTATCCATCTCCGAGTGTCTCGAACACGTTTTCCATTGAGCCGTTTGTGTTGATGCCTGGCTGTCCACCCTTCTTTAACCGCATGTCCACCCAGGCTATGACGGAGGCGGCGAACTCTACGTCATACTTGGAGTTGATCTGGAAAAATACACAAACAAAATCTTTAACAATGCGACCGCTATTGTAGTTTTGTCGGTTTGTAGTGTTCAGTTCCTAAGTCTGCTTTATGCATGGACGTACAGACTTACTGCCGAAAGCCACGCGGGCTTATCAAATAAGTATGTCGTAGATCAACACATTTTAAGAGAAACATCTCCATCCTAAATTAAGTTATTCAGCTCTGCATTTCGACTTTCGAAGGACAGTTATTGGGTCTGTGTAAATTTATTTTCGTTATTGAGCATACGTTAGTTACGTTATGATTGGCGAGCATAATTCAATGATGAAGAAGACGCTATATCCATTTATGCCTAGTGGACTCTCACATCCTTCTAAATTGGATCAATTGATTTCCAAAATTAGGGATGTCTAGTATATTTATTTGTATATTTAGAGTATTTCTTACACAAATTCCTTTAAGCAAACAGCGCAGACCCTGATGAGACACCGCATCATGCGGCGTCTCATCTGTGTCTACGCTGTTTGCCAAGGCCTTTTTTTCTAGACGCTATGCATATATGGGTTTTAAGAGTCACGTACACTTGTACGCGTGAAGTGCATTCAGATAAACGCATTTGACTTGATCACACATGATTTGGTTTCATGAAACAGGCATACAAGAATTGTGCAATTGCGCACATTCAACACCATTTAAACTCGATTGCAGCATTGATAAACGGGCAATTTGAGCTTCTCGCTTCGTTTGGTTGCGACAAAGAAGTTGTTCACATGCCCTTCCTTCAGCCGGAAACGACCGGCTGATTGAAACTATAAGCGCGACTGCACATGATAATGAATGCGTTCACGTGTTGCTATACTTATAGTACGTGTTGCTATACTTATAGTACGACACGAACTCATATATCAAGAACTAGCACTAAATTCCGAATTACTTTTTCAAGTTAAGGTGGCACTATACATCGGACTTAACGCCTTTTTATCTTAGAATCTTTGTCTTAATTAAACTATTAAGTCGTCCAATAAACGTTCTACGTGCATCTAGCCTTAGGTCTATATCAATGACATGATCTCAACTTCTTAAAACCACATTTGCGTCAGAAATATACCTGGATCTTTTACTGCATGTTGAATTTGTACTTTTGTAGAGATAAGATAGATAAGGACAACATATTCTACGTTCGTTGAAATTGTCTAACAGCAGTACACATAACATCGCACTATCCATTACACACGATCCAAGTTACTGAACAAGCAATAACTGTATAAATTATTTTTTAGGAAACAGCTAACAACATTCCGAGTCTTCCGGCTTCTGGCCTTTTAATGACCGACCAGTCAGCCCCAAAACTTAACGATCAACACCCCTGTGATGGCCCACAAAATAAAATTCATATCTTGTTACAAAGTTTACATTTCAATTCGCTTGCCATAATATCAACGCCCGATGACGAATCAATATAAACTCACTTGAAATCCAGTTAATCCTTAAGAATTAAGGCCAGTATTCAACATCAAGTGGGCGCTTATATTTTATACCCTCAAGGTATTAGGCCCAGCATTCAATCTCATATCAAGTGAGCGCTTGTATTTTATACATTCATAAGAGCTTTTGGTGGGGCCATATCCTCCGCAATAAGTAAACAAACATCCCACATGACGAATATAATTAGATTGTACAAGGGTTTAGAGGGCGGCGAGGGAAAAAAACCTCTTGCTCGTCCTTCAAAGATATGCAAGTGTATTCATTGAAGCTGGATACACTCTATATAGTAGTTTATCAAAATATTAGTGCTTTGTTCTCATAAATTAAACCATTTTAGGCATTATTCTAGATGTTATATAAACAAACAGACAGAAAATTAACGTGTTTAAAAAAGTATGTATAATCTTATTCAATAGTTCACATATTATGTGATGCTTATTAAAATTCACATTTCTTTTTGTCAATACTGTACAATGTCGTAAGAACATGAACCTAAACAGGAACATAAATTTGTATAGTATCGTTCAATATATGAACACCTTTCATTTACCAAAACGTTAAAAAAAAATAAGATAAAAAAATACAATACATATGTATACATAAAAGAGGGACGGAAGAAAACGTCGAGTAGAGGATACTAAATCGCGTAAATTTAAGTTCCTTCATTAACAAAAAATAGGGAAGTGAAACATAAAACAGTTTACCAATGAAATTAACATTAAACAGGAAAATTTACGTCAAGTACACACGCAAACATAAAGATATATAGAAGTTCTCTGACCGGGGCTAAGCATGGGGTAGAAAGTTCACAGGCTGGTTGTTATCAGTAACTTATCAGGCATTCAACTTTCAGCGCATTTTTTGCGAAAATACGTACACCACATCAAATATAGCCATATCAAGTACACATGTCACATATCATTGCAGGTATGTATAGGGATTCAATCAGCCATATAGTACTGAGGCACATTTATATCATTATAAACACACAAAAGGTATGAGCTGGACAAAATGTGTGTGCATTATGTGCTAAATGCATGTATGTATAACACGGGGGTTCTTATAAAGGCTGCAAAAAATATGGAAAAACGATAGGTTTTTCTGATCACTCAGATTTATTTGGTAATGTTTTTATGTTCTGCGAACTGACCGACTGACCGATTGACTGTTAAATATGGACCCAAATCTAGGATACGATTTTAATAAGTTTAATCAGTGTGAAGACGACGCGAACATGTATGCATAATGCAAAGTATTTATATACTTAAATGATCTGTTTTGAGAATTCTCCACCTTTGACTCAATGTCAAGCATGGACGAGCGTTGTTGGGTGGGTGAACGCAATTATGACGTGCATTAATGTATCAACATACCACATCGAACATAACATCGGACATACTTACATCGAGCACACTGCATCTCTGTACATTTAAAAGTTAAAATCTAACGAAGACGTCCTCATTTATATTTCTAAATACACAGAAGTATCACCGAATAATGGCGGACATTTAAGTCACTTACATGCTTAAACAATTTGTGTTCTCCATGATATATCACCGCCGTATCATGTTGGCCCAAGTGTTATAAATCATTCTAAAACCCGCTGTGACATCTAAAGCAAATGCTATTTGTTTAAGATTAAGCGAGACATATCTTGATTAAATACACATGTCGTGTCTCTTAAACTCTACCGTACACAATTATACAAAATAATGAGTACACGGAAAATCAACATTAGCGAATGAAATTTCCCCTGAAATTGCTAAGCGTTACGCAAGCGTAATGCACAACTATTCGCCCATAATAATTTCAAAATAAAAAAAATATCTTTATAAATTTGACTAAAAAAAAAACAAGTGTAAAAAAATCTTATTCAAAATATTGTAAAATAAATAACGACACAAATGCAGACCCCTACTGCGTTCTGGTGGAGAAGGACTCTCGTATTGCTTGAGAAAACAACCAGGAATGTGCACATGATATATCAAAGATTAACATCATCGCGTGTTTATTATTTCTGCCAACACACGGTAGAAATAGACGCCGACATATTGTAAATTAGACAAAGTCACCCCATGGTTTTCGCACAAGTTTTCGTTTCATTTGCATTTTTATTCTAAAGATATCAGCGGGCTACATTGACGTGTTCATACTATACTGATCAACAGCTTGTTTTATGAATACTAGCACCTAATATCTCATATAAAGGAAACTGTAAACGTATGCATTCGGAAATTAATCATCGTCGGAAACGATGGCTCCTTCCGGTTTACAAACGGTAAAAAGGAACTTAAACAAAATGGCGATTGTGTTCAAGCAAATGCGTGAAATATCGAATACAATGTCGCCAGGAAATGGTCATAAAATAGCACTCATTCTCACGCGAAAACACTTCCTTCCTGAGGTCATATTCAATCAGAAACGCACAATTGTTTAAGTGTATAGAATGTGTATTATTCAGCACATAACATAAAACATGCGATGAATTCATAACCATCTATGCGTAAGTTGCTTTCAATAAAGGCGTATGCATGTTAAAATAGTTGATAATAATGTGAACCACATTTGCTGTGAAATATGATAAAGTTGAATGCAAATAAACACTTAAACAACATTTGGGGTGGCGAACGGGTGGAATAAAAAGACATTTATTTAATTGTTGAATATCTTGAAGACCACGCTTTTACCAAAAATAGTGTTAATGACAATGTTACCTAAATTTGAAAGAGTTCAATATCTGCAACAAAATGTATACACAAATGCGAGTGAATGCGTATAACGATGCAATAACGAATGATAAATGAATGCATAAACAGCGACGAATCACTATTATAAGCTTTTCATGTATTCATCATTTATTTTAAAGTACGTGTTCGTTCTGAAACAAAGAAAATGTTTCAATAATTTGGAAACATGTATAATCATACTGATACATTGTTCATACTCCACAAAAGAAAGACAGACAAGAAAAGATTCCTGTTTTGGATCAAACATCGATTAAAATATTTAATATTTCTTGCAGAACGTGAATAAATGAAATACTTTCAAAGAATGACATAACCAAATATTCATTAAAACCGCAGGTTTGACATTCGAACGACGATTAAAATGACACGCTTTGATCTATCAAATGTTGTCTGCGTGTCATTGTTTTTGCACAGCGTCTTCCTATATAATCATTCCACGCATAGAGCAAACAAATGTGACATAAGCACGCGACATTCATACGGCATATACGAAAATATGAAGGTTCAGCGCATCTACATCTTTTGATCAACAGTTCAATGTTTCCCAGATGTATTGCTGATGTATAGACGCTCATGCATGATTGTACCTACAACAATACTTGCATACATGTATATGTATGCGAATCTTTTTGTCATAGTTTATATTATATTATAAACAGAATGCTAAATAGCTGTATCGTCTTTTGGTTCCTGATGTTGCAACTGCTGCTGTTTTCGTTGAGTAACTTGTTCTCGTAAGTTCAAGCTTTATAGTGCCTCGGTGCAATAGGGTCAGGCTATGCGAGGACTTTGTTGATGTTCCTTGAAACTGTCGCTATTGTTCGTTTTTTAATCGACGCTGCTGCTGCTGCTTCTACTGCTGGGCAATATGTTGCTGCTGATACGTATTTCATGTGTTTTCAAAGAATTTCTTTATTGTTTGTTTGTTTATCACATGCCACAGGTTATGAACAGTTCAGCGGTGAAATCCAAACCGAATAATCTTCATTTAATCTGAATTAATTCGCTCCGCTACGAATACCGTGATCATATTTAACGCTAACCCACTACTTTAGTTGCAACGATGGAATGTAGCATTTAATGTATTTAGTTATCAATAATAAATGTTACTTTTTATTGCGATGATGTGCTACGAACGAACTCTGGTGTATGCAGATGTGTTAATACGTAAATAATTATCTTAATGAAAGTGTCTATTAAAGTCAGTGTGTGCTGGGGTTATCGTTTGCGTTGTATTTGTATTTTATTTTGTAAGTCCGCAAAGGCTAATTAAGGACAACGTTTTCTGCCTACACTGGATTTTCGTTGAGAAGAGACCTCCTTTAAATGAAAATTTCAGTGAATGCGGAAAGTGCTGTCCCTGTTAAGCCTCTGAGGACTGCATAGGCTAATCTGGGACGACACTTTACGCACATGCATTTAACCCGTTTATTTCCAGAACGAGGCTCAACATATATGCAGCATTCCTACAACATTAACAATTATGCTATTATCGAGTTCAAGCGTAATGTGTTCAGACAAGCACTACAATTGACCGTTCGTGTACAATTAACAAATTATAAATCGTTGCCCTTCTGACCGACGTATGAACACATTTAGAACAAAGCGGTTGTATATCCAAAATACCAACTATTGTTACGTTTAATCAAGGTAACCATGAGAAAATATGCAACGATACAAATTTGGTATGCTAGTTTTTGAGTATTTCTGGTTAGTGTTGTCAAATACCGCTCAGAGGACAATTTACAAATTAAAACAATAATGGTTTTGATAAGGGTTCACATGTTTACATTTGAACCATTTCCATTATAAATAGACCTTTGTGACTAAACATAGTCCCGTATTGCGTTGTCATATAGGCGCAGCAGCCATGCCCATGGCTAAGTTCAAGAGCACATAACACAGGAACACGTGGATCACTTGGTGTGAACAAAAAGTGTGTTGCACATCTGCACTTCATGCTAATGACGTATTCAATGTTCAAATAAGTCGCTTGAGAAATGTAGAAGTATGCTCAACATACTTCGAACATGTGCGTGCTTCTGCCATAGCCATGGCAACGTTCAAGGGCACGTGACTCAGGAACACTAAAAACGGTATCTTGCACATCTACATTTCATGGTTAACCCTTTGCATGCTGGGAAATTTGTCGTCTGCTTAAATGTCGTCTGCTGAATTTCTAAAATTAGCATTTTCTTTGTTGTTTTTTCAAAGAATACTATCAGAATAGCAAACAGTTTGGATCCTGATGAGACGCCACGTTCTGTGGCGTCTCATCTGGATCCAAACTGTTTGCAAAGGCCTTCAAACTCCGGTTCCAGCGCTCAAAGGGTTAGTGGTATTTTTCAAGTTTCAATTCAATCAGTTGAGAAATGTGGAAGACGTTCGTTCCTCAAACTTAGACCCGGTTTGTGTTTCTGCCATAAAAATTGCTAAATTCATTTCACATTACTCAAAAACACTGGGAATTATTATGGTATCTTGCACATCTACATTCAATGGTAATCATATATTTCAAGTTTCAATTCAATCACGTAAGAAATGCGGAAGAACTGTGCACCACAAACTTATAGCATTTCAGGCGGACATACAGACACACCGACCGACCAACCGACAATGTGACGCCTATATATCCCCTGTCAAACTTCGTGTACGGGGAATAAGTAACAATATCTTAATCGAGCAGAAAAACATTAATTTTACTAGCCAAGGTATACGATTGAAACCAACATACCATGAAATACTTTTTAGATCGTTATCGTTAAGTATTTGAAAGCTAAATAACTCAGGGCATTATCGTGAAAGTAACAACCGACGTACTAAATTTAAGTGTTTACTCTAATACTTTGGTATATAATAATATTCGAAATCAATATGTAGTTCATTGTAATATCTATTAATAACGCTTCACTATCAATACGATGACTTTAACATTCTATAAAGACGCTTATAGTAATTCCCCGATTGGGAAACAACAAAGTTAGGGCGTCGAACTTTTTCCTAATCTTTTGCGCATTAGTTTCTAATTAGAATGAATTACACAGTATTTCGAACTGACGTGAGCGCATTACGGACGATGTGTTTTCACTTTGCCAAATCATCGGCATACGACCCGTTTCATGCGAAAATAAGGTCTTATGAGGCCAGCATTCGCGCAGTCTGGTCAGGTCCGCTTATGAGACCACGAAACTTTGCATGACATTGCGTGTTAGCAAGGTAGCTCCTGACTAGACTGTGCAAGACCCGTTTCCGCATGATGCGACTCATATAAAGTCTAACATCCAATACCTGGTACGTCATCATTTACTATTATAGTGCTTTCTCATCGCGTTTCTGTAAAAGAAGACTTGCAGGGATGCTAAGATGTTCTAACGCTGTATTCGACATACCGGTAGATGCTATGTTTTTAGACGAACATTTGTGTTCAATATTTTCATCACTTTCAAGTCGATTTCTGATAAACTGACATGGTATTCGGTACATTACATTCTTTACAAAACCGTCTTTATGCAAACTGCTTTTTAATGACATGGTCTGGCGATAGAAAAGATGTTTTAAATGCAATTTATGTACGAGAGCAAACTGCTATATATATTTATGATTCACCGTAAAAAGATATAAATTCAAAGATTCATATCTTACAAACGTTATCTATATGCTGTAAAGACTTATGCACGCATTTACAAACATGCGACTTGTTTGAATAGATTTCATGTCATAACTTGTTCTGACGCTGTATTCGACATTGATTCTATGTTTTAAGACGAATATTTGTCTTCAACATTGGCATCATTTTAGAAGTCTATTTCTGATAAACACATATGGTATATTGTGCATAACATTCTTTAGAAACTGTGCTTTACGCAAACTGCTTTTTAATGGCATGTCTGGCGATATTAATGATGTTTAAAATGAAACTTCTGTACGAGAGCCAACTGCTTTACAGATATAGGATTCACCTTCAAAAGATATAAATTCAAAGATTCAAATCTACCAAACGTTATCTAAACACTGTATAGCGAAAAACACGCATTTAAAGACATGTGAAATACCTGAAAAGGTTTCATATATCATGTACTTAAAGCCAGAAGGCCCTATCACCCTTCTATACACATATGTGGATGACACATTCTGGCTTCCAAGAGCTTATATGCTGTTTTTCTGTTTCCACTTGACTGCATAAAACTCTTAAAAAGGATTATCACAAAAATCAACTGATGAATAACAAACATTCGCGATAGGTTTGACTGCAAAAGCTTACTACTGAAGGCCTTTCATATAGGATAATTGGTAAACCGATTTGTGATTCAACTGCACAACATGTCTACAGCTGTCGTTCCAATAAGCATTCTTGTGACAACCGTAGTTACATAAACATAACTATCAGAGAAAGTGGTAAACCATACTTTATTTGCTTTTATGGTCAAAACAATAAAATTTGATTTTTAACCGACTTGCCAGATATACCAAAATGACAAGGTCAAGGAAAACCAATGACATTTCAATCCGTCTTTTGTGCGCTTTAAAACTTGAAAATAATCGCGTTTGTCGAAATGGACGTACACGTTTAGAAATCCCACTTTCGGTTTTAAAGCGGTAATTCCCGGTTGAAAAACAAGAAATAACTTGCTTACTAGGCTATTGATTTAATGAAAAATGTGCACACTTTCAAATTACATCTATATGTATTGATTTACATGTACTTCATTTCAAGGTGTGTGGCTTTAAATCGTAGACCTACTAGAGCCTTCGTTTCGCGATGCTGTGCAGGCAAATGCAGATATAAGTCGCATTCTGGGAAAACTGGACTAAATGCATGTGCGTAAAGTGTCATCCCAGATTAGCCTGTGCAGTTAATATGAGACAGCGGCTAATCTGGAATGACACTTTTCGCACATGCATTAAGCCCAGTTTTCGAAGAACGCGGCTCATAGTACAAGGTCATCGCTTGACCTTCAACTATACACCCCATACAAGAACGAAGTATGAACAATGAGATGTTAAGTACAAGTGAGCCTATTACCAAAGCGATGACTAATGTATTATGAGCGTAATGTTGACACCTCACGCGATATCCTTGGCGTTCATTAGATCATTAATCAATACAATGCTCTATACAGGGAGTACAGTGTCATGAGACGGATAGAAAATAGCGGCTGTCCAGTGGCGTTAATAGAATAGGGAATTATAATTCAGCGTGTGCATCTACTTTTATTAATCTGGGTCGATATTAAATTGAGCCACGTCGTGCGAAAATGGGTCCATACCAGCCTGCATAGTCCCGCAGTCTGGTCAGGCGCTACACTGACAGCGTAGCTCCATACCAAAACTGCATGGATGCGCAGGTTTGTCTGGAGCTACGCTGGCATAAGACATAATACCCATTTTTGCATGACGCGGGTCAATTACCAACGAGCACAATTCAGGACGCCGTCGATGTAAAATGAATTATTATTGGAAGGGAAAATAACATAATACTGACTTGCAAACCATGCCATGTCTCAGACATCATCCGATATTGAGGGAATAATCCGATATTGAGAGGCCGATTGATAGCACGCTATGCTGCTTGGATAGCATACATGTTCAGTTTATTATTTCTTCCCAGGACTCGCTTCGTCTCAATTGATTGATGAACTCAATTTAATCAATGTCTGGCCAAGAACCAGGTCATATTTTAAGAGGATCTGAAATGCTCATACCGGTATTCTGGCAACACCCATATCTTTAATTGAATGCGACTTTGGTCACTTTTGATATCATCCCCGTATTGTACATGATTTATAAGTATGGGCAAGTCTTTCTCTGTTTAAAACTTCCGTTTTGTTGAGTGCATGTCCTTGTACTCCATCGACAGGAAACTTATAGATCCCGCATCTTATAATAGCCCGCTGTCGAAAAAAGCCATCATTGTTATGTATATCAAACAATGACATGTGAAACACGTTCAACAAAGAAAGTACTGATGCGGTTAATATTTCAGGATAAGAGTCAGGCGTAGTTTTGAATTAGGTGTGCGTTCGACGGTTTCGTTAAAAGGTTGCATTTGAACAAGTGGATCGTTTTTCCCAATTAACCCGTTCGCGAGCAGACGACCGTCAGCTCCATTTTCTTACGAGGTTCATTAATCATGACCCCATTATCAGTTAAAAAATAAGATTTGTTTAACCATCACATTGATTTTATGTTGCATGGACGTCTACTACATGTAGAGTATTTACCAATGAAAGTCAAACGGGCCTCGCTGAGACTCTGGGAAAACGGGGTTTAATGAATGTGCGAAAAGAGTCGTCGCAGATTGGAATGTTCTGCCCGCTCAGGCTAATCAGGGACGACACTTTCCGCCAAAACAGGAGTTTCGCTTAGAAGAGACTTCCTTTAAAACGAAAAATATCATAAATTCGAAATGTGTCCTCGCTGATTAGCCTGTGCGAACTGCACAGGCTACTATGGGGCGACACTTTACGCACATGCACTAAATCCCGTTTTCGAATAGCGAAGCTCAGACATTTGCTGTGCATACCCTTCTACCTTCTAGATGTCACACTTGTTGACCACTCTTGTTTTGCGAAAACTCATAAGAAAATGAAAACAGCCAGCCCAGTTTGGCGATAAGCAGTGTAAACGGAGAACGATTTATAACGTGCGTTGTCCCTGAACATAAATTTCAGATAAAACCACTTAACATGCATGAGATATCATTAAATTCTTGGCTTTAGACGGAGATTAAACGAAATTCCTCACCGTTTAACTAGCTTTGCGCGTACCCCTGTACACCCCAGGAGTCTCTTTTCAAGGGCACTCGGATGGGTTTAATTAAATTATTCAGAACTGGGGGGAATTTTATAAATGAAATGAATAGATCCTATTGACGTTTTTGCACGTCTCTCGATATTCATGAAAGTTCGGTTCTATTTTAGTTATTGGTCAGACGTACACATAAATGTTTATTTAACATAATTTTTGTTAAATAAGGAAACTGTTTACAACTAACGGAATCACCAGCCGAAACTGCTGCAGTAGTTTAATAATTGTAGAATTGGGGTATTAATAATGGTTACCTTATAGTGACTGTGCAGTTCACTAAAGTTGTTTCATAAATAGTTGCAGAAGTTTCGTATCAATGAAATTAACAGCAGCAGCAACAGAAGTAGAAGTTGTAGTGTTAGTAGTAGTAGATGAAGTTGTTGTTATAGAAGTAGTAGTAGTAGCGCTCATTGGGTCCATGTCGACCTGAAATGGCTTGAAGTCATCCGGGGGTGACTAGAAGCTGAGTCGTGTCACCCTGGGGTGACATGAAGCCGATTCTTGTCACCCGAGGGTGACTAGCGTCGGCTTGAAGTCACCCCAGAGTGACATGAATCGGTTTCTAGTCACCCCCGGGTGACTTGTGTGTCATTTCAGGTCGACAATGACCCAATGAGCAGTAGTAGCAGTAGTAGTAGTTGTAGTTGTAGTAGTAATAGAAGGGGAAAAAGTAGTAATATAATCAGCAGTAGCAGAATTATTGGTGGTGGTGATGGTGGTGGTAGTAGTAGTAGTGGAAGTTGTGGTGGTGGTCGTAGTAGTAGTAGTGGTAGTTGTGGTGGTGGTAGTGGTGGTGGTGGTAGTATTATTAATAGTAGTAGATGGAGATGACAGTTTTGACAGTTTAAGTTGAAATAGAAGAGACAGTGTATGTAACAATTAGAGACAGTGTATGTAACAATTAGAGACAGTGAATGTAACAAAAAGAGCACAGTGTATGTAACAATTAGAGCACAGTGTATGTAACAATTAGAGCACAGTGTATGTAACAATTAGAAGAGACAGTGTATGTAACAATTAGAGCACAGTGTATGTAACAATTAGAGACAGTGTATGTAACAATTAGATCACAGTTGTATTCCAGCAACATTACTAGTATAATATATTGTCCTTGATATGATGGACTCGCTGCCAGTAAAGCTGGTTTATTCATCATGACATCTGCGTTCATGCATACTTCGCTTGACCTCACATTATTATCCCCACGCTTTTTGAAAAAAGATGGGGATATTGTGGTTATCTCCGCCGTCCGTCCGTCTGTCCGTCCGTCCTGGCCAATATCTCCTCCTACACTATTAGCACTAGAACCTTGAAACTTACACACATGGTAGCTATGAGCATATGTGCGACCCTGCACTATTTGGAATTTTGATCTGACCCCTGGGTCAAAAGTTATGGGGGTTGGGGTGGGGCCGCGTCAGAAATTATCACTCATTTTTTTAGGTTATTTTACATTTACTTCTTTATTTCTACACCGATTCACTTCAAATTGATACTGGACCTCTCTTATGACAATACGGTCAATCTCAACCATGCATGGCCCCATTCCCAACCCTGGGGCGCCCCGCCCACATAGGCCACACCCACCAAAAATTTCCATTTACTATAATTTTTTCATTTCTACACGGATTCACTTCAAATTGATACTGAACTTCTCTTATGACAATACGGTCAATCTCAACTATGCATGGCTCCATTACCAACCCTGGGGCGCCCTGCCCACATAGGTCACACCCACCCAAAATTGCCTTTTACTATATTAACTTCTTCATGTCTACACCAATTCACTTCTAATTGATACTGAACTTCTCTTATGACAATACGGTCAATCTCAACTATGCATGGCCCCATTACCAACCCTGGGGCACGCCTAGGTCAAACATTCGGCGTGGGGATACGCGTCGGCCTCTGCCGCGCCATTTCTAGTTTATTTAGTGTCAGTGGCTAATTATAGGCCAGTAGATAATACAATACACTGCAATCATCGTATATATGTCACCCAATTAACACAGACAAGTATACATATACATATACACACGCTAAAAGTAGCTAATTCGCATGTGAGTATCGATTTTATTATGTCTGATGAAAAAAAAAACGTATTCAACAGATGTTGGCCTTTGCATGTCTTTGCTTGCAATATGTCATTTGAAGTTGAACAGAACAGTACAAAAGCAAATTTACTTCTAATGCAAACGTGCCTGTTTAGCACATACAAAACACCGATTGTTACAGTTGAATGTTTATTTAACCGGTGATTACACAATTACATTGTCAGCATCGGTATAACATACTGTGACATTTACATCTACAAATCGGACAAACGAATGCGATGATCAATTAAATGTGAACGACAATTTACTAGTTTTATCATTATGTAATTATTTATATCCAATGCAGCACATACGAAATGGTGATAAAATCTATAATTTAATACGAAACACTAGAAAGACGACGGTTGACCATTGTTTATAGGTGGTAACACGCCCCGGATGTAAAATGATGAGCTTGTAATATATTACATAATCAGTGATATGTATCCGAATACAATTATTGATTAAAAACTACCTTGTGTTGTGCCTCAGCCGCAAATCCTGATTTTGTTGCACGAGTCGCCATTTTACAGTTACTAGAATCCCGAGATCAAAATATGTTCACAAATGTTAATATCGGACCTTCCACACAACTTCCAGACGGTAAACAATTTTCAGTTCAAGTCTAGCATAAAACGTCGTCTGCTTTATAAACTCTCCTTTCGTTGAGTCAGATTTAGCGGCTCGTAAATAGGCCACGTGATTTGCATTCCTTTCAACAATTGGTCTATCTGGGCGCGGTAAAATCCTTGCGCACGAAAAGTACTCGATGTTATGTAAACTATTTTGATATGGTTAATTTTCAATTTGTTTATTGTGTAGTGTTCAATTGTCCATATCGTATCCCTTCCCCGCCCACAACGACCATTAACTGGTAGTAAAAGTTAATTTTACGTGTCAATACTACCGGTACTTGTTATTGATGGTTTATACTACTAGCGTAATTTGTCTGCGCTAGTTTCGGTCTAAATGGTCATTTGTTGCCACTAGCATCGCCAAATAACATTTTAATATTATTTTACGATGGTTTTAGGAATGGCGTACAAAGGTCTCCAAATGTCAATGCTGTAAAAGTGACCATTCTATATATGGCCAGAATGATTGACAGGATTCGTAGATGGGATAAAAAGAATTGTCCTTTAACTTTGGACCCTACATGTACACATTCGTTCACGCTGTCCACATGAAAGTATGATGTTGCAGGCATGTTGTCATATGTGTCGTGTTCTGAGAAAACTGGGCATAATGCTTGTGCGTAAATTGTCATCCCAGATTAGCCTGTGCAGTCCGCACAGGCTAATCAGGGACGACAATTTCCGCTTTTACGGAATTTTTCGTTTAAATGATGTCTCTTCTTAGCGAAAATCCAGTTTAGGCGGAAAGTGTCGTCCCGGATTAGCCTGCGAGGACTGCACAGGCTAATCTAGGACGATACTTTACGCACATGCATTATGCCCAGTTTTTTCAGAAAACGACTCATTTGACCATAAATACATTTAAACACTTGACAAACTGAACTGTTTTCAGTATGTGTTGTTGACGATGTACATTGTACAAGTCGAAATAAATGTCTGTCTGTCATTTAAACACTTGCATGTTGAGAGGGTAGCATCTCTTGTGACATTGCCGACATGTTTTAGAACAAAAGCGTTTTAGTTGAATCCAGATTTTCTTATATATCGCTCGAATCCGCATTATTTTTTATTACGAATCTGAAAAAACACACGAGCTGAAACGCATATCATTAAAAAAAAAGGTATTTCGTTGGTACAAAAGCAATGTGTGTGTTGTTTGGGTTGGACATTAATATGATATTGAGTTACATGGAAATAACAAGGTATCGTGTGTGTTAAGTGACGTCACATACAAGATTTCCTTATAAGGTGAAATTGATTCATCCCGTTTAGGTTTTACCGCTTTGTGATTTATCGGTTTTGAAAGTGAATAACAAGTCTGTGTTTGCATATTTCTTCAACCTTGTCACGATGAGTAATATAATGTAAATAAAGCCATAACAGTTCGCATGTTTATCAAAGTTAGAAAAAAACTACAAGCGAACTTTTAACCATGAATTTCAAACATGATCGATTTTTGTTTATGTTATTCTTATTGTTTATTAAAATAAAAAAATCTGTTCATGTAGACCGAGTAATGAAGTCTTGTCATTAATAGATCACATGGTGTGTTCCTTTAATTGTAATACATAACGTATATAGTTATCGTGCTTTCATTACTACAATTGCTATTAGTAAATAGTAAATGCATGAACGCATCGAGCCAGTTACGCGAAACGGTGTTTCCTGGCTATGAAATAACTCAGCTGCTTCAAATGATAATTATGATGATGATGGTGATAATGATGATCATGATGACAATGATAAAAGACTTGACCTTGTTTTTGCATTATTACGTGTCGACAATTCAACGTCAGGGTGTCTGTTATTTGCATTTGACTTCAAGGCGGATAATCATATAATGTTTGTGAATAATACATATAGATTTATTCCTCTTTGAAAGTTTATCTTCACGAAAGATAAAAATATAAACAAAAGATGATTTACTTTGACAAAATAAGCAAAATGAAAGTCAGTGAAGTTGTATGTGTTTTTTTCCACATCATATTAACTTATTTTTAAATGCATGTCCGGGTTTCACAAACAGTCGTTCAGTTGTTCTCTGTCTGTGTATGTATGTATTTCATTGTTTAATGACACGCCACAGGTGCAGTCACGTGACAGCTTCTGTGGTTTCGTAAATGAATTCTCAGTGCGCTAAGTTCAGCGTTGAAGTCTGACCTTAATCATTTCCATTTGCACTGAATTAATCAGAATTAATTTGCTACACCGCGAATACCGTGTATGTATTTAACGTTAACCCATTCTACTCGTTTACTTAGTTGCCACGAAGGAACGTGTAATTTACTTTAATTCTTGTCAATCATTTACATTAATGATACTCGACTTTGCAATGGAAAGGTGTTGGCCGAAAGCTACGAAAGAATGATTGCTATTGACAATGTAAATAGTATATATTAGCTGAACAGTGAATAAAGTGATGTTGAGTAAACTAATTAACTTTTTGTTGGAAACACACATATGCGTCTTTATTTTTCAAATGTTCTGCTTTTGAACCGCCCCNCCCCCCCCCACCGTATAAGATTACCATAGCCGGGAGGTCTGTCACGTTATCCCTAGTTTAACTTTTAAATTGTGTATTTATTATAAAATATGAAATATTTACAAATATTTTAGTACATGTACAAGTGATTTTGCTTTAACTTTTAGCGGCTCGTAAACAGCGTTTATATTATTAATGATTCGGAGGCAAAGCAATTTATCACTGGACGTAGTTTTAGACATCAATTATCCTATACTTCGTTTTTATAGTTTTGGAAAATAATTTCAGATCGACTGACGAAGTATATAGCACACTCATTAAAAATAAAACAGTAATTCACGAAAACAGCATTTGAATTGCGTACCTGTAGAAATTAAAGATGTCGTAAATGGAAAATCTCTACGCGAGTCAACTAAGATACATGTACATGTACTTGAAAATACGTCTGATTCACCTCCAAACACAGTGAATTTAAAGATTTAAATCTAACAAACGTTATATAAACACTGTTTACCGTATGTGTTCACGCTTTTGAAGACATCAGATTTCATCTCTTAAAAAGATTAATGACAAAACAGCCTATCACTCTCCTTTGCGCGAATGCTGATGCGTACATCTAGCCTCCAATTGGACGCTATGGCGTTACGTTGTTTCCACTCGACTGCATAACACTTTAACACGATTTTCACAAACAATCACCTGATGAATATCAAATATTCGCAAATGGTTTAAATGAAAAGCTTCCGACTGAAGGCCTTTGATGAAGGATAATGGGCAAATCGACATGTGCATTTAACTTCACAACATTTCTACAGCTGTCGATGCAATTAGCATACCATTTACACCTTAGCTACATACTCCGAACACAACTATCTGGGCAATATTGTCGCACCGCATGCTATTTGCTGTTAAAGGTAAAACCTACGAAATGTGTTTTCCAACCGGCCTACAAGACAAAACAAACGCAAATGAAAAAGAAAGCGGGACCTTTAAATTATAATCGAATTTAACTGACATTCGACTTACTGTGTAAGTGTGCAACTTATATCCTTAGTCTGTGTATGTATTTATTTTGATCTTGCAAGGATAACCCATGAAAGTGCAAGCACTTATTTCCAATGGGGTCCGTTGGTTTTGCTGAAGACGCAGCACGTAGAAGAGACAGTATTTAGATACAAGGACGCCGGGTGCGATACCCTAGCTCTTTGCGAATAGATCCCTGGGTTATTTTACGTGCTCAGTGTACAGCACCGATACACGCAAAATTACCTGGGTTTCATACCAGTACATCTCTAGCTGGGTGGGAAACGGTTGAAGCATTTCTGAAATTTCCAGTGCCACGGCCAGGAATCGAACCGGGGACCTCTGGAATGGTAGACCAGAGTGTTACCACTCGACTACCGCACCACCCTACTAATGTCTTCGATGAACGAATGTTTAGCATAATTATATAACAATGTCACTGCTTGACATTAGACCGTACATGCATAAACTGTGTTCAAAAGAATTAATTAACGCCATTACCAAAGCAATGAATAATTAATTATGCACCTCACGAGATATTCTAGGCGTTAACACGATCAATACTAATATAATTATGTAAAGGGGTAATACACTTTTACAATCCAGACATGTAAAGGGGTAATACACTTTTACAATCCAGACAGAAATTAGCGACTTTTTATAGGCGTCGCTTGAAAAGAAATGTACGGTACAAGGCATGCGTGCATGGCGTCTTAAAAACGTATGAGCTTTAAACTTCTACAGGCTAGCATGTAAAGTAAGGAACAGGTCAACAAGATGTCACATAAATGTTACTGGTAACTTGTGAAACATCTGGAAGGGAATATAGTTTCCATTAAATTCTACACCTTATAACTATAACTGTTCAGAAAGAAGTCGGAAAGCAAACTATCACTATAAGCAACACGGATTGGATTAATAGGTGTTTTTTGACACTTACTGGAAAATTCAATGGTCTAATTCAGCGCGTGTATTCTCATATAGGCGTGAGTTTTGCCAACGATCATGCGTTAAGTACCTGATGCCGCAAAGGTATACGCAATGGGTATTGCCAATAGCGTAATACTGATCTGCAAACAATTCTACGTTGTTATACATCATATGATATTAAGAGATCGATTGACCTGCTGCTTTTAATAGCAAAAATGTTCAGTTTGTCATTTCATCCGTTTGCTAGCTTCGTCTCGATTGATTTATGAAGTCAGTCTAAACAATGTCTGACTAAGAACAAGGTCATCATGTTGAAGATGATTTGGAAGGCTCCGCACGGTTTCCTGGCAACGCCCATATCCTTAGTTATATTCTATTTGAGGCCATCGTTGATATCAGCCCCAATATTTGATGAAAGGCCGTTATTCAGACCGTTTGTTTACCACCGCCAAACAGATGTTGCTGGTTCTCAGGTGAAAAACGCAACTCGAGACAACCTTAAAACTGTTTGTAATGGCCGGGTAAATAAGAAAGTAACAAAGTAGAGAGTTATTTTGTCGATATCCAAGTTTGTAATTCGATGGCTTCTATTGGCAATCATATAAACATGGTTGCTTATTCACATTTAGGAATCCGTTTGATGTGTGGGGCAAAATAAAAATGTATCAATCAACGGTATAACATTGAGCACTACAAGTGAATCATATTAGTTTGGAACAAAAATCCCGCCGCACATTTATTTCGCATTTCACCCATATTTGACCTCTTGGTCCATTCACAGCACCAAATGTTACCACATTTGCATGATAATTTTACGCGGGGATAACAAGGTTACCTGTGTATTACATACTGTTACATATGCAATACATAGCGTACGTATGATTGCGATAAATTAGTAATGTGAAGGATAATTTATACTTCAATTATGTATGTAAGTGTTTTTCTATAATTACATCCGAGGCATCTTAAAGTTGGATCAACACTCATGTAAACAGTAATACATCACATTTAATGAATACATTTTATTGGAGTCTGTAAATATTATTTTATTGGTGACTGTAAACATTATTTTATTGGGGACTGTAAACATTATTTTATTGGGGACTGTAAACATTATTTATTTAGATAGCGACATGCCCCCGGCGTATAATGATGAACGAGCGCTGCAACATCGCACATACCGTGAATTATCATATAAACCGTCAAATAAGTGTGTATCTATATACGGTAATTTATTTGAACACATACCTTGTCCTGAGCCTCAGCCGCAAATCCTGATTTTGTTGCACGTGTTGCCATTTTACTGTTACTTAAATCCTGAGATCGAAATGTATTCACAAAGTGTTAATTTATCAAACAGTCCTCACCACTTTCAGACGTGACGTTAAGTAACTTTCTGTCCACGCGTTTATAAATGTCGTCTGCTTTATACAATCTCGGCTCGTTGAGTCAGATTTATCGGCTCTAAAATAAGTCACGTGATTCGCATTAGTGTCAACACCAGGTTAAAGGGGCATGTCGACAGAATTTCTCTCTTAAAATTGAACTGTATTGAAAAAAGTCACATTTCGATCTTTTAAGCAGATTTGTATCTATTATTTTTTGTTATAATAGTATCGTTAAAAAAAAAGTTCTACATTTTTTTTCGATACAACCCTCAAGTGATACTCGAACTCTCACCTACCAAAATAGCTTGATTCATTTAGAAGTTTACCTTTCTAAATGCCTGTAATCGATAGTGAGCATGCGTATAGAGTTGAACATGCGTATAGAGTTGAACATGCGTATAGAGTTGAACATGCGTATAGAGTTGAACATGCGTATAGAGTTGCACGTTTCAATCATAACTACTGTTATAAGTGATAATCTCGCACCCGCTTTGTGTCAAACTTAAAAAAATATACATGACTGTTTATATATAAAAAAAGAGACATAATGTGTTAAGAACTAATTAAATACATACTTTCTTAAATATTATCTTTGAAATAATACATATTAAAATAATAATATAATTAAATAAAAATAGAGTGTACACATACGCCGTGCCCTTTTAATATGGGCGCGATAAAATCGTGGCCCACGCAAAATGTACTCGGTGTAAAGTCAACAATTTTGATAAAAACCATTTATGGACTTTGTGTTCAACGTTTTGTTGCATATCTTATCCTTCCCATTGCACATTTTTTTGTGAATAAGTAAATAGTCATTTGAATACTGCGTGGTAGGCATGATTATCGCAAGCGTAATTTGTTTGCGCTAGATTACTACGTTTTTGTGTGGTTTTATGATTTTGGTTGAAAATTGCTCGCATTCAATTTATTATTTGCAATACGCGCATTTCGTTCGTCTTTTTGTTGCGTATTACACGACGGTTTTAAAAATGGTGAACAATACCCACAATGTCACCAAATGTCCCAGCCTTACCGGTAAATAGCAATTAGTAACTTTTCTATATCTATAAACTGTCAACCAGTGGCCGAAATGATTGATAATGGGAGATTAACGTGCCAGCAGACAGGATTAAAGGAATAATGCAAAGCGTTGGTGACTTAGGACCCGGTCGACCCGAAAAGACCAACACGACTATACAGCTGAGCTGCTATACGAGTCTCGTTGTGGGAAAACCGTGCTTAATGCATGTGCGTAAAGTGTCGTACCAAATTAGCCTGTACAGTCCGCACAGACTAATCAGGGACGACACTTTCCGCTTAGACTGGATTTTAATTTAGAAGAGACTTAAAAAACAAAAATTCCATAACACCGGAAAGTGTCGTCCCTGATTAGAATATTCTGACATAAAGCACATGCATTATGCCTAGTTTTCCCAGAACGAGGCTCATATTACCGTATGCTTGATTCAGGCTGAAATAGCTGTTTGTTTCCACTAAACCGACCGTTCTTATTTTGTATGCGGATCCATAACCTTTTTTTGGTATTCAATGTTGAATTTTCCATCGTTTTTGCTTCATTCGAGCATATTCGTAAAACACATTTTATGTATAAATACAGATATGTTTTACAAAGATATTTTGTAGATTTCAGTAATAGATTTATAAAGGGGGAAATAACTTGTGGATAGCAAAAAAAGATAACGCACCAAATATTTTGATCGACCTACCTACCGTGGTATATTTAGACTTGTTAGTGATAACAAACACTTTCTTTGTGGCCAGAGCTTTGGGTCAAACGTTCAATTTTTTCTTAAGCAGCAAACAATGTGGACTCAAATCACAGAATTCACCGAACATGTATACATTCCCCTGCAGCTCAACAGCACAGGAATGTTAAGGGACAGTATCAGTATCAGTATAGTCCATTACCTGCACGAGTCGCGTCGTGTGAAAATGGGCCTTATGACATATCTGAAAAGTGTAGCTCCAGATAAAATTGTGCCTCTGCATCCTCATACTACGGAGAACGGAGTCATATGTATGCTATTCAGACCACGGAGTCTTGTGTGACTTAATTGTATTGATGCAACAAGTTAACCTGTAAACATAGTGTACGATCGTGTAAACGGGTACATTTTCTTGAAAAGGTTTACCGAAATTTACCGTTTTAGCAACCTGTTGCATCCCTATTTTTTTAGAGTACTTAGTAGCTCCTGACCAGACGGTGCGAATACATAGGCTAGTCTGTAGCTACGCTGGCCGTATGTGTCATAATTACCATTTTCGTACGACGCGGCTCATACTGCACGTATGAGCATATTCAGCCTGCCTTCAAACAAATGAACAGCGACAATGACAAATGTCAACAAAATGTGTCAGTCTTCGTGGTTGATTGTAATAAAATACACCCTGAATCACTAACCTATAATAAAAATAAGAAATACAATTAATGAGTTTTAATAGACATTGTCATTGTTTGAGTATGTGCTACTTTTAATATTATTGTATCATTATTTAAACAAAGTGTGTTCTCATACTGGTTAAATGCTATATGCTCAGTATATTCTCTTTTTATTCTGCATGGAATGGTCATAGATGTATGGATGATTCATTTGTCTGTAAATCTGCATCTATAAGGTGTATATGTGCTTGTATACAAATGGACCAGACTTGAATAAACATATAAACGGATTAATCGTCGATGCCAAATAGCTTTGAAAACCAGATAGGGGCATTGCAAACAATTTCGTTAGGTTAACCTTACTTAAATGACGATTGTCAGTTTTATCTAGGGTGTGGTAACAATAAATTAACATTAGAATGTTAAAATGTTTCCCTTGCAACTGGTCACTGAAACAAGTTAAATCATGGACGCGTTTGTAAGCAATACATTTAATCAATTGTTACGAATATGTGCAAATAAATAATCGAATTAATACTTCGAAATATGAAATTATAATTCGACCAATAATCATTGATGAATTTTTAGAATTCATAACAAGTTTCCTTTTGATGTTTTGTGATGTATGGATCGCTTTTATTGCTAAAAATGATGCCAATTTTGGAAATAATTTAAAGTAAACTGATGCACTTATATTCAATAATTAATTTGCACTGGCCACTTAAAAGCCTGCTTTTATTTCACCCTCCATACATTTGGTGAGTTTTGCACACTTAAACGTAAGTGGAGATTATCTCTAGCGACATTGCTGACATACTTTTAGAACTAAAGCGTTCGAAATATGCACTGCATTGAACCAACGCCAAATTCATCAATGGTGCAGTCCTAAAACATGCTAATAATTTTACTAATCTCATATTGTACTCGAGTGTAACAGTCATTTATTGTAAAAAGAACAGCGTGCTAAAGTATGACGATATGGTTTGATCGATGCAAAAAAATTAAAACGGATGGTGATAGAGTTCGTGGATTGTATGTTGTGAAACATGGAGGAATGTATAATTAATCGGAAGATAGAGACTTATGGATAAAGAGTGTCGCGTTCTGATAAAACTATGCAAAATGCATTTGCGTAAAGTGTCATCCCAGATAAGCCTGTGCAGTCCGCACAGGCTAATCTGGGATGACAATTTACGCACAAGCATTATGCCCAGTTTTCTCAGAACAGGACACAAGAATGATGCAGGGATGATTGATTCGCGAATTGCTGCATTGATTGATAATACTCTTTACAAAAAAGCAAAAGCAACATGTTCGACCCTGGGGAAAATCAACTTATGGGCTCGTTAACCTAGATACTAACTGTACTATTGTATTGCACGACTCTGAATTATGTTGGGAATGTGAAAAAGAGTTACAAAACACTTAACGTTTAGAAGGAATGTCAGTGGTACAAACGCGCTCTGTTTTTTTTCTCTGCGTTGAAAATCAATATTACTTTAAAATATATGAGTATCGGTCTGGAAAAAAACGGGGCTTAATGCATGTGCGTAAAGTGTCGTCCCAGATAAGCCGTTACAACCCGCACAGGCTTATCAGGGACGCGCTTTCTGCTGTAATCGAATGTTTCGTTTAAAGAAAGTCCATCCTAAACGAAAATCCCATATGTTCGGAAAGTGTCGTCCCTGATTAGCCTGTGCGGACTGCATATGCTTACCTGGGACGACACTTTACGCTCATGCATTAAGCCCGTTTTCCCAGAGCAAGGCTCATATACATGGATATCACATGGTATCGTGTGTACATTTGAAGTGACTTTCCTCAGGGATGCCATATACGGATCAATTGTTTTCCATCGATGCTGGTCTTAGTGATGTATCGGTTTTGAACGCGATTCGCATGTATATGTGCATATAAATTGAACCCAGTCATGATTTCAAATAGAATGTTAAAAGCAAATTTGAAACGAATGTTTTTAATGAAATGTTTGTACATTGGGTACTAAAAGCGAACTTTAATTCAGAAATATAAGAATTGATCGTACTTCCTATGTTATTTTGATTGTTTATCGAACAATGTCTATACAATTTGTGTACGTGTAAACGTAAATACCTGCTGGTGAAGTCTTAGTAAAAGCAGAAAATAGATAAATATGTTTCTTTCTGTTTCTTAAATTAAATGTCTTTAGGTGTGTGTGTGTGGGGGGGGGTATACATGATTTTAAACTTCACCATTTGATTTTATATTATTTCAACCAACAAACGAATATAAGAGAGCAAAGATGAATAAATAACTGAATAGATAAACATGTTACAGAATTCCAATAGTGTTTTATTGACCTTATATCGCTGACCATTAGCTTGTCATTTCAGCAGTCATTTGCTTATACGTGTTTAAGTGGTCAAGTTGAACAAGAGTTTGGGAGAGACTGAATTGAACAAATGAGTCGCGTTCTGAGAAAACTGGGCAAAATGCATGTGCGTAAAGTGTCATCCCAGATTACCTGTGCAGTCCGGACAGGCTAATCCGGGACGACACTTTTCGCCTAAACAGGATTTTCGCTAAGAAGAGACATCATTTAAACGAAAAATTCAATAACAGCGGATTGCACAGGCTAATCTGGGATAACAATTTACGCACAAGCATTTTACCCAGTTTTCGCTCGAACACGACTCAAATAACCGACAGGTTCAATACATACTTATACTATAATATGTGCACTGCATATGCAGGTGTGCAAGCATTAGGGCGTCTCCACTACTAGAAATGTTTTCGCATGCATTATTTATTTGTTTTTATAACTACAAGTTCAAATGTACAGACGTATGTGATATTCCATTTCACATCTAGAAATAAAATAAAGAATGATTCAGTATTTTGCAGTAGATTGAGAAGAAGACGAAGCAGAAGACGACGACGATGATGATACTGGTGGTGGTGGTGGTGGTTATGGTGGTGATGATGATGATCATTATTAATGGTGTTTGTGGGGCTTTCAATTTTTTCTTTAAATAGTAAATACAGAGGAATAAGACGATCAGCAATAAACATAATGACAGCAGTCCGCACAGGCTAATCAGGTACACAACTTTCCGCTTTTATGGTCATTTCGTAAAGAAAGTATCTTCTTAGAGAACATTCAGTTTATGCGGAAAGTGTCGTCCATGATTAGCCTGTGTGGACTGCACAGACTAATCTGGAACGATAATTTACGCACATTCATTAAGCCCACTTTTCCCAGAACGTGGCTTATTTGCTTAGGTGGAGGTAAGGGGACATGCATGAAATCGTGACCTTCATCTTACTACATGTAATAAACTGGAGAACTGAACTATTCCATTTATTAACATACTCGTGTGTCTTCGGGGCGGATAATCAGACTATGTTTCTTAATAATACATAAGGATTTATTCCCCTTTGTTTGTTTTTCACAAATAAGGTCGGAAATATATTGATATGAAATTAAAAACTGCTTACCACGAGACATTAACAGAAGATGCCCGTCATTAATGCTACTGTTTTCTTATGAAATATACATTTTTTAACATTTCGAACAGAAAAGTTTTAACATTTCGGAAGCCATGAGTTATAATGACGTCAATGTCAATTTGTGACGTCACATCAATTCAAACTTTTTAACGTCGTTACTAAGCGATAAAAAAATCGGAATTAGAGAGCAGTTTATTTAAGTTTGTGTTTCAAAATGGAAACATAATTAACATAATATGTGTTTCATTACTATTCATTTTGGCGGTTAGTGTATTTGGTGATAGCGTTGGGATTGAACCACCATTTAGAACATCATGTGCTTAAATATATCAGCTATTGAATTTTTTACATTTTGCATTAGTCATTAGATTCTATACATGATGTAAATCTGAGGTTTTGTCATATTAACGATTGTATAACATTATCGGAAACTTGTGAAAATCATGATAAAACATATAATTATTCTCCTGTAATGACCATGTTTTTTTCATGTACGTGTATTGCATGTCAAAACGCTTTAAACAGTCACAAAGCTCACAGAAAATGTGACGAATATGACAAAGTTGTGTGAAGAAATGAGATTTCCATTTTCAATCTTTTGAAGAATCAGATCGTTTTTGTTCACACAAGTAGGAAGAATAATATCTCAGTTGTCACATTTAAGAGTGAGGAATTCGATTTTCTGAAAACGGGGTAAACAGAGTATTTTCTTCCAGGTTTGATAAAATATTGTTTGTGGAATTGTTTTCCCTGTGCACAGAAAACGAGCAGTTCAGGATGAACCCGAACTGCCGCCAGCGCATCTTTATGGACTACATGAGAGCGAAATGCCAGTATGACAAGAATGGTAGGTAAAACATGGGTATAATGTCAGGCCTTTTATATATAAGTATAATCATTGAATGTGGACTTTTAAACTCAAAGAAAAATATGTTTTTGTTATTTAAGTATCACCAGTAGCAGCATTAACATAATCACAATTATCATCAGCAGCGACAATATGCTAAACATTCGCATACTTTTCAGACATGGTTTTTTCCCGAAGAATAGTTATTCACATAACTAGTTCATAAACTCATTCCCAGATGATTTATTTATCTGGCATCTTCGTAGACTTATTCCAGACGAGCTTTTGCCCTTACATCAATCGTACACTATTTCTCAGACGGGTTTGAGGCGTTCACTTACAATTTCTCAGACGAGTTATTTCCCTTACAGCGTTCATTTTCAAATTTACCAGACGAGGTATGTCCCTTGCAGTGTTTATTTACTATTTACCAGACGAGTTATGTCCCTTGCAGTGTTTATTTACAATTTCTCAGACGAGTAATTTCCCTTGCAGCGTTCATAGACCTGTTGGACGAGAACGGTAACCTTGCAATGGTGCACGTTGTGAAAGAAAACTGCAACGTACGCGCGAACTTCGAGGATCGCCTCGCATACATTCCCGTTATGCTGGAAAGTAAGTGCACGGTCAAAATATTATTAACCATTCGGCCAAAAAAAGTTCTTTGTTTCCACTTACTTCGCTTAAACATATGGAAGGTAGGTCATGCTTTGTTCGTATATTTTTTTAATTACGATACACCCAATTAAACAATGAACTCTTGTCTCGTTATTTAAATAATTTTAATTTAATTAAGCAACTATGATCAAATGAAGAAAAAAGTGATAGAAAACTTAACCTGGAATTCCGCCAAAAAGTTAAGGATCGGTACAAATAATAGGGTCGGTCAAGTTAGTGGAAACAAGTCACTTTTTAGGCCTCTATGGTGATGTTTTCAAGACATTGTCTTCTCGGATTTGCATCAATCTCATAAAGTGAACTTGCCGGACGACATGTGTAAACATCAAACGTGGTATAGGTAGTTTGTGTATCAATCTTATCATATTTAAGATAGCAATATAGCAATATACATTTTCAAACCCAACCGTATTTATCATAAAGTTACACAGCAAAACAAATTTCAATAACACTGACCGTAAAACTGATAAGAAATATTATAATAGACCGAATTTCAAGCAACTAGATCTACAATATATTCATTTTCCAGTGCACATCACAACCAAAATTTGTATCATATCACCACTTTTCGGTGCAAACAAATATAATGACGTCACTTCCGGTTTCAGAGTTCGCCGATTCGACGCATGGCGAATACAAGATGGTGAAGCCCCTCCTCACGGACTGGGAGAAACTGTTCCCACTGCTCGAGAGTAAGTCGTTTTCTGCATTTCTGATGATAACGTTGATTATTTAACGATCTCATCTCATCTCATTTCTGTTACTCAATTGGTCAGTGTAGGCTCGGGTACTGCTTAAAAGTACCCCGGGTACTCTTAAGTATACTACAATGTACCCCGGGTAAGGAAAATATACTTAAACGTACACGGGAATATTAACGCTAAATTGGTCGTTGTCGGCTCATTTTTTTAAAATTAATTATGTTTATAGTTAAAGCATTTTCTGTAAAGTCGTCTGTGTATTATCGAAACTTATACTTAAAAACGCATGTTGAGACAGGTTTTGTTCAACGAGAATTTTTTTCCTAATTTGTTAGCGCGTTTCATGAGATCGAATTTTGGGAATAAAACTCGGACACAGTCTAATATTTGCCGGTTGCCTTTAAGCGTATTTTCCGTACCCGGGGTACATGGTAGTTTACTTACGAGTACCCGGTGTACTTTTAAGTAGTACCCGAGCCGACTATGACCAACCGAGCATTGTTGTTTGGCTTGTCTTTAACTAGCGGGTTTATCACGTGATTAGGTAGCTGGCCCTACGCACAATCCTCCTCCTTTTTTCAGTCGATTTGGGACCGTCTTTGGCAGAGCTTTTTGTACGAAAGCTCCGCCTTTTCACCAATATGTTTTACATGTTGTGGGTTTTTGTTTAAAACCATTTTAATAAGAGTCGGAAAACAATTGGAAGTGACAAGATAGGATTACCGGTAATTAAATGCTTCCTTGTTATTATTCGTTTAGTCCGTACAGGCTTATCAGGGACGACACTTTCCGCTTTCATGGTATTTTTAGTTTACAGAAAGACTCTACTTAGCAAAAATCCAGTTTAGAACAAAAGTGTCGTCCCTGATAAGCCTGATGTGCGGATGCTCAGGTTAATATGGGATGACACTTTACGCATATGCATTAAACCCCTTTCTATCAGAGCGCGTATCATTTTTAGCTGTTCGCTTGCGAAGAACTAATGTTAATAGTATGCGTTGCAAGCCAGTCTGCTCTTAACTACGCTTAGAACGATAACCACTGCATCTGCCTGTTTATACTTTACCACTGGTACACTGCAGACAGTGAGTGTGTGTATGTAATCAATAGTGTTTAACAGCTTGTGCGACGACATTGGCCAGTTTGTCGAATCTGTACATATTGGCTACTTTCAGGTAAAACGGGGCTTAATGCATGACAAATAAGTGGTGTCCCAGATTAGCCTGTGCACACTGATTAGCCTGTGCAATGCGACAAGCTAACCAAGGACAACACTTTCTGATTTAATGGTGTTTTTCGTTTAAAGCAAGTTTCTGATACTGGGATGACAATTAATGCATATGCATTAAGCCCTGTTTTCCCAAAATGAAGCTTAAATTATCTTTTCTATTAATGATTTGAAAAAAAAAGATAAAAGTGATAATGACTTCAAAGTAACCTCGCTGACAAGGCAAATAAACAAAATCACTTTTAAATCAAAAGTGCTTTGATTCAGCGCTTTGATTATGTTTTCGTCGAAAAAGGGTCAATTTAATGTTTCGACGAGACAATACCAATTGGAGATATCCCAATGTGTTATTTCCCTCTTCATAGACTTATTCGCAGACGAGTTATTTGCCTTGCAGCGTTCGTACTTTTTCCAGACGAGTTATTTCCCTTAAATTGTTTATGGACTATTGTGCTCTTCCAGGGAGGATCAAGATTATGACAGGGGAGCTGAAGAGAAAGAAGAGTCCAACTGGCAGAAACGGTAAGCCTTCTGAAACAGACCCCGTATCTTCACGTAGAATTGAGCCTCGCTCTGGACCGGGCTTAATGCGTGTTCGTAAAGTATCGTCCCAGATTTGATTGTGCAGTTCGCACATGCAGGGACGACACTTTCCGTCTACACTGGATTTTCGTTTAGAAAAGACTTCCTGTAAACGAAAAATTCCATACAAGCGGAAATTGTTGTCCCTGATTAGCCTGTGCGAACTGCACATGCAAATCTGGGACGACACTTAAAGCACATGCATTAAGCCCCGTTTTACCAGAGCGCGGCTCAATTAAATAATATTGCGATGGTTTAAAAATGCGACATTATTTAATCATCATCACATCATCATAGTTGTGAATGTGGTGATGATTCACTGATGACGATGATGTTGGTGCTGTTGAAGTTGTTGTTGATCATGATAACTAAGTTTATGTTGTTGTTGTTGTTGATAATGAAGATGATAATGCCGATGATGGAGAATTTAATGTTTGGCGTTTTAATTCATCTCTAAAGCATCCATCCATGTTTCCGTTTGTAAGAGACTAAAAATCCTTCAAACCTTGGCTGACCAGTGACGTCATTCTTTCAGCCCTGGAGCCGCGAGGTGGTCGCAATATGGAGAGGAAGGCGTCAAGTAATAGGTCGGAAGCCGGGCGCTCTCCCTCGATCATGGGGCGCGCTCCCTCCATGCTTACAACTGGCCGTACTTCCGTTGTCAGCGCGGGCGGCCGGAAGTCGATGGTGGGAGTAAAGGGTGAATCAGAGAAGAAGGGAAAGTCAAAGAAGAAATAACTGCACTAAAGTGTCTCAGCGTTTTTGTTTATCTTTTAAGGAAGATTCAATTTATTTATTTATTTGATTATGTAAGTATCATTCTTAATAAAGTAATCTTACTTTCATTATAAGTTATGTGTTAAGTGTTAATTTAATGTGAGTCTCGTTCTGGGAAAACCGGACATAATTCATGTCCGTTAAGTGTCGTCTTATATTGCCTATGCATTCCGTACATGATATTTCAGGGGCGACACTTTCCGCCGTAACTGGATGATCGTTAAGAAGACATTCCTTTTAAACGAAAAATACCATAAAAGCGGACAGTATCGTCCCTGATAAGCATGTTCGAACTTCACAGGCAAATCTTGGACGACACTTTTCGCACGTGCATTAAGTCCCGTTTTCCCAGAGCGAGGCTCATAATCAGCTTTGTTCCATATGAGATGAGAATTTTTGTGTCTGTGGGGCCTCTCACTTAATTATACAGTAGTTGTTTGTGTGAAATGTATGGTCTTTAACTCGTCGCAGATTTATCATTTGGACGTATACGAACAGTTTTATACTACAAACAAAATTCACTAATCTTTTTAAAACAAAATAAAGGCAAAATGTTCAATTGTTTCACATTTATACCAACATGTTTATCTGCGTAATCATTTAAAGCATAACACCTATCTAGTAGCATAAAGTATACACATATTGTGTAAATATTTGTAAATATATGTACACTTATGTAATATAATCGCACGGTTAAATTCACCCATACAACGTGCGTCACACTAGTCTTTCCACGTTTACTTAAAGCCTAAAAACGTCCTTTGTTTCCACTTACATCGCCGAAAAATATGGTAGTTAAGTCGGCTAAACCTTTTTTTGTTTACTTTTTTTTAGGATTCCCAATTAAATAATTCCCAAGTAAACTAGTTATTACAAAGTTCAATTGTTTTAACGTTTTCGAGAATTAACAATGAATGCCAAACCATACTGCGAAATTTAACTTAATTTTCAAGCCACATAACCAAACATCTGAATACTATATTTGGTAATCCCTGGCACATAACACATTCACCGGAAATGACGTCATCGGAAATGATATCAGTCGAGTATGTTCCTGGTCTTTCCAAAGTTCATCCCGGCTTGGCTCGCGCCTTTGTTAGATCCGTATTGTAAGCTTATAACCTGTTTCCCGGCATTTAACTGTTCTGTGGTGAACGATCGAACGTTTGTTTCGTTCTTTTTGGGCCAAATTACCGGACCTTCGTAACCGGGATGACTTTGCGCCTGAAAGCATACAATATATTAATGGGAAAAGAGATTAAATGAATGCGCGTAAAGTGTCGTCCCAGATTAGCCTTTGCAGTTCGGACAGGCTAATCAGGCACGACACTTTCCGCTTTTATTGTATTTTTCGTTTAAAGGAAGACTCTTCTTGACGAAAATGCAGTTTAGGTGGAAGGTGTCGTCGCTGATTAGTCTGTGCGGTCTGCACATGCTAATCTGGGACGATACTTTACGCACATGCATTAAGTCCAGTTTTTCCAGAACGAGGCTCAGTGACAAGTGCGCAGATGGACCCCAAAGCAGTCATGGAGAGTGTCTTATGCTAAAGCGAGACACAACAGTTTCTATTGTAACCAGCATATAGCCGGTATTGATTAATCATTGATATCTTAATCATAAGTCCGTATCAAAGATTATGCGACTTACCTCGATTCCAATCGCTCTAATGCACGTACACACTTGCACTAAATTAGTCCTCTCATATAAATACTCCGTTTGGAAGAGAGTTGTAACTGGAACACCGTAGTCCTGCGCCTTGTTAAGGAACATTCCTATACGTTCCCGCTCACGAGACATTTCAAACGCCTGGTTCTTTGTCGGCTGGAAGGTTTTCTTGGTGAAATCAATCCCCTGACCCTCGGGCAGTAGGGTGTGTATGAGCCTGACATGACAAACAGTGGTGTTTATTTAACAAATATTTATACGCACTTAAATATTGTGGTACTTTTTTTTTTTNTTCATATTTTAACAATTTGTAAAACATGGTGCATAAAGCATATATTACACATAAAATAAGTTGTATCTGATTATGGCATAAGAAATAGCAAATATATAATTTGACTTTACATATCAAAGCGAAATCATTCCAAAAGTATAATTTATTTTGAACTGATGCTTAACCCTTTCGTTAATTGTGGTCGATTTTGGCAAAAACGCCTTGGGAAAATGACATTTTATATTGAACTTTCTATTTTTAGAACCTTTTGGTTTCAGTTCTAGTCTTTTTTGTTAAACTATTCTGGTACATTGAAAGGAAATTTATTATTTGAGCCTCGTTCTGGGAAAACTAGGCTTTATGCATGTGCGTTAATTATCATTCAAGATTAGCCTCTGCAGTCCGCACAGGCTAATCAGGGACGACACTTTCCGCCTACAATGGATTTTCGGTTAGAAGAGAAATCCTTTAAACGAAAAATTCCATAAAAGCGGAAAGTGTCGTCCCTGTCGTAGCTTGTGAGAACTGCATCACAGGCTTATCTGGGATGACACTCTACGCACATGCATTAAGCCAAGTTTTGCCAGAACGAGGCTCACGTGGAAGAGCGTTTGTAGAGTGCATGTATTCCAAAGATCACGACTCACTTGCATAGAAGGATCCCGTCTTTAAGTGTTGTGTAGAAGCAGTCGGCCATCTCGACCTTGTCGTCGGTGTCTCGGATCTCGATCTGCTCGCCGGAAATCTCCGCTATCCAGTAAAGGCATTTCTTCGCCTCGTCCACGTCAAACTGCGAGTCGATCTGGGAACAAAGACTGGTCGGTTTTGATACATTCTTACATTTGATACATTCTAAGGCGGTGATAATGTGGGCGGCGGGAGTTAAACCAGCAATTCAGTATGGATTGATCTAGCGTCAAAACGGGCACGTGTAGTCGATATGGGAATTTAAGACGGATCGGTTTCGGTAACATACAACGTAAAACGCCATGAACCGGTTGCCTCCCTACCCACTGCAATTACGGGTTAAAATGTTTCATGTCTTAAAGGATTTTAATTTTGTAGGTATTTTTAATATAATGAAAAGGAGTGTTTTGTACATAATTGGTCATTTGATACACCGTTTATAAATGAAAATCTAACATGAAAATAAGCAATATTGAAAGTAAAACGGTATACGTGTACATGTGCATAAAATTAAAATTTGCACTTTAGCCTCGCTCTGGGAAACCGGGGTTTAATGTATGCGCGTTAAGTGACGTCCCAGATAAGTCTCTTCAGTCCACATGTTAATCAGGGACGGCACTTTCCGCCCAGAAAGGGTTTTAATTTAGAAGAGTGTCCCTTTAAACGAAAATTTTCGTTTAAGCGGAAGGTGTCGTCCATGATTGCCCTGTGTGGACTGCACAGGCTAATCTGAGACGACAATTAACGCACGTGCATTAAACCCCTTTTCCCAGAGAGAGGTTCAGCTTAATTTATCACCATCACGTGGTTTGTAATGGCGGAAGGGGTATGGTGATCCCTATGCACGGAACCAGTGAAATCTCTAGCGAAGGAAGATTTAAGGATTGTGGTTGTGTAGGGGTATGTGTATTGCGGGTAAAGGGGATTGATCTAGGGTCAACATTTGGAAGGTGGTACTATTCGAAAAAGAACAGAGTGGCCCGACCCGACCAGATTTAGTATATTTATCTAACAATGTACTTTTTATTTGAGTCTATTGTCCCAATCCGATTAAATATATAAATTTAATTTGCTAAAGATACGTTTAATTTCAAACGACAATGAACATTTACGTATTAAACAGCATCTAGAATTGGCATGTGGTAGGAACTAATTCACTCCAGATATTTATTCACATAATGAACCAGTCTATATTTCATGGTAGGTACCGATTGTCATTTGTGTCGTGTTCTGAGAAAACTGGGCATAATGCTTGTGCGTTAATTGTCATCCCAGATTAGCCTGTGCAGTCCGTACAGGCTTATCAGGGACGACACTTTCCGCCTAAATTGGATTTTTGCTAAGAAGAGACTTCATTTAAACGAAATATGTCATAAAAGCGGAAAGTGTCGTCCCTGATAAGCCTGTGCGGACTGCACAGACTAATCTGGGACGACACTTTACGCACATGCATTATGCCCAGTTTTCTCAGAACACGACACATTTTAGTATATAGTAGTCTGAATGATATTTTGCACATTTTGTTATTTATGGTATGTAACACTTTTTATGTATCAAAACATAGTACAAAAGAGTTGTGTCCCTTTGATTTATCTATAATCGTGAACAATGGACGCGGAAATAGTCTATTGCTGCGCATGAGCGTATCTGTTTTTTTTTCTACCCACCCACTTAGTTTTGCCTTACTAATGGTCATTTACATTTTTAATTTCCGAGCCAGTTAGGACAAGCTTTTTTTTAATCAGAAAATGCTGCCTTATTAATGCAAGTTAATCCAATTTCAATTACTATCAATTATGCAGATGATTCGAGAAGTTTAAAAATAACCGACGGTTTAGGTAAAATGAAAGTCTTTGCCACACACTCTTTTCAGAGCCACAAAAAAAGACAATTGGCATAATGGTGGTGATTGCTCTATCAGTTGCTTATATCAACGTCACTTTTGCTATACAGCCAAAATGATGGTTTTGTAATAAGCTAATAGAACACATTTTCGATACCCATTTACAAACTTTGAAAGCAATGAAAGTTTTGTCGTTTTATTATCGACAATGTCACATTACACCTTTTATCAAGCGAACGTCTCCGTTGTATTATCATACTCCAGTCTACTTTTTTTGCGTTCTTGAATTACAACGATCTACAATAGATATTTACTCATTCATTCAAGATCTGATATGATATGTTTCGTGCAAAGCGTTTTGAATAAACCGAGTTTACGTTCAAGCAATGAATAACAAATATTTAAAAAAATCGCTTTAATTTTATTATTCAATTTTAAACAAAGATGACAATATTTTATGATATCTCGTTTTTTAATGCGGCTTTGCCTAAAGAGAGGAAGTTCGTATAGATTCAATAACAGTAATGGTATATAAGTACGTAAACGTATCTATATAATTTAATATACTACATGTGTATTGTAGATCTAGTTGTTATAGAAATGTTAGTAAAATGTAAATAGATGCCCTAGGTATCGCATGGCAAATACACAAATGTGTCGTGTTCTGATAAAACTGGGCAAAACGCATGTGCGTAAAGTGTCGTCCCAGATTAGCCTGTGCAGTCCGCACAGGCTAATCAGGGACGACACTTTCCGCCTAAACTGGATTTTCGCCAAGAAGAGACTTCATTTAAACGAAAAATTCCATAAAAGCGGAAATTGTCGTCCCTGATTAGCCTGTGCGAACTGCACAGGCTAATCTGGGATGACAATTTACGCACAAGCATTATGCACATTTTTCTCAGAACGCAACACATATGTAGATTTTAGACATACTCCGGAATGGGCTATATTATGGAAAATAACAATAATCTGAGGTTCCAGCGAATGTGACACGTTAAAAATCCTTTCAAAATCGTTATAACATATCAACCATTTGTTATTGCATACAACTATAATAAGTTAACAAAATGGGTAATATTTCTAAAACATCACCAGTATATACATGCATTAACATGTTTTACGATATTTCATCTTTACAGACAATTACACAGAATCATATTTTATCTGTTCATATAACGTTTGATAGTATTTCAAAGTGCCCTGATGTATGGCATGTAGTTTCTTCCATTGTCAGACGCCGTCACACCGACGCCTTTTATGGCGAATTTATGCACTTATTACGTGTTTAAACACCATAAAACATGCCCTACATAGCTACGGCACTTATAATCGAGAGCTTGGTGCAAATAGTCCATCTTGACAAAGACATGCTGTCGAGATATTAACATCAAAGTATCTGACTGTTTAGGCTGTTTGAAAACTATGGTTATTTTGAAACAAATACTGGTGCACCAGGAAGTTTAACATCCGAAATAATAAATAATCGAGTGCATCTAGTTTCAAAAATGCATATGGCTTAAATTGTAAATAGATGCTTTTGAAGCAGTGCTCAATTTCAAAAACCATTTCATCCCATTGTTTCGGCGAGTGCACCTTATAATTACCAAACATACGACAGCAAAATATCGTATATAACATAGAGGTTTAAAGAGGTTGTGTGATGCATTTGTGCGTGTTGATACGTGCATACCGTACATATAATCGTACAGTTATTTACAGTTAATACCGATTGTATACAATATGGTACATGTTGCCGTGTTATTGTACATAATTGCATTTTATCCAACATAATATCATAAAAGATCGTAAATTTACTTGGCAGATCAAACTTTCAGCTTTGTTATGCTCCAACACGGAGCGTATATTGATAGAGTCCGTGGGTTACCTATCAATACAGTAGAGATTGGTCAAGATTTCTAAGCACTATTTCAAAACGTAGAAGAGCGCTTTCGTGTGGAAAGTGCTCCTATATCGGTCCCATTTGGGCTTGGCAATAAATTTGAGTCTCGCTTTGAGACAAACGGGCTTAATGTATGTGCGTAAAGTATTGTCCCAGATTAGCCTGTGCGGACTGCATATGCATTGAGCTCCGTTTTCCCAGGGCGAGGCTCATTTTGGTAGATTGGTTATTTTCAAAATAAGTGTGATAGAGTCAAAAGAGAATATGCACTTTATATTTAAACAAGCGAAATAACACCCCTGACCAAGGAAAATGTTAAAAATAATGGATCATTAATGGATAATGCAAATTCTAAATCGGTAAAATAATAAAGCGTTTGTTACGCCTTCCCTTAGATAGCATTTTTTGTTTCGCTTTTGAATTCCTAAGCGGAGAGCACAGGCTAATCTGGGATAACTCTTAACGCTGATGCACTAAGCGCAGTTTTCCCAGAACGAGACTCAGACATTGCTCGACCTTTAAACTTCGTAGACAGTTTGAGATGTTTGTCTTCGCTGACTTTAATAAACTTTGTATATTGGGCCCCACGTGAGAAGACTGGGGGATATTTAGTATTTCCCTAGATAAGATTCGTTTATGAGAGACCTTAAAAACGACACAACGCAATGCACACACACACATAGCACTACATGGACAGTCGTCTTGTCTAGTTTAGTGTTTAACCGAGAAAAGGGTCGTGTCCCCACGCTATCAAATGTTCGCTGCAACACTGTTAACATAGTGTTGAACGTAGTGTGTTTTTTACGATGCAGCAGACGATGTTTTTATTTTGGGCACAGTATGCCCGGTCCAACCAGTTTCAATTTGCGCATTTTTCCCCTCAACTTAAGCAAATTACAAAATATATATGCAACACATCTACGATAAAACTAAACAAAATGAACATCTTACTTACCTGAAAAGTAAATTCGTTTTGGGCTTAACTAACTACATCGGGCATCGGTCATCTGTTTTCAACTTTAAGAGTTGTCCATTGGAATTAGTGATGGTTTTGTTTGCAGAATAATTGACTTATTTAATCTGAGAGTTTACAGAAATTAGACGATCTACTTAGCGCTTTAAGAACTACTATTTCTGTCTGATTACCGTAAAATGTAAACATTACGCGGTGTTGTTAGCGTTCACATTTCACTGTGCAGTCTGTAATTTCTGTTAATTTGTGTACTCATTTTCTTGATGATTCTTCGCGATTGTAAGAGTCCTCATTTTTTTATGTCTTGCATTTAATGTGACAACCCGTCTCTTAAAGTTATCGGTGTGAACCATCATAAACATTAATTAAACTTGTATAATGCCAATCTATGAATCAATTGAACCGCGATCTGCGAAAAACGGGCTTAATGCTTTTGCATAAAGTATCCTCCCAGATTTGTATGTGAAGCCCGCACAGGCTAATCTGGGACGACAATATCCGCCTAGACTGGATTTTGTTTAGAAAAGACTTCCTTTAAACGAAAAATGCTATATAAGCTTGTACAGACTGCACAGATTAATCGGGAATGAAACTTTACGTACATGCATTAGCCCGGTTTTCCCAGAGCGTGGTTCAAATATAACTTTTTTCAGCATTGATACTTGTTTGTATAAATATCCCGACGACAACTAAAATACAAACAGAAGTGAACCTTTCACACAGTGTTTCAAAATTCTATAGTAAGTTTTAAATAAATAAAAATATTTCACGAACAAAACAACCGCAAATTGATACGAAATTAGTCAAACGCGAAACGCAACCAATGTCAGGCCAGTAATCTTGGCTGACCACTTGAGATGACAAAGGACACTTCAATGCGATTGTCAGGTGATTGGTTAATTCTGGTGTCGTCTTCGGGAACGGAATCCCGTGAAGCAAGTGAGGCATCGATTTGTATCAACATGAGCCTTGTTCTGAGAAAACTGGACATAATGCATGTGCGTAAAGTGTCGTCCCAGATTAGCCTGTGCAATCCGCACAGGCTAATCAGGGACGACACTTTCCGCTTTTTTATATGACATTTTTCGTTTAAATGAAGTCTCTTCTTAGCAAAAATCCAATTTTGGCGGAAAGTGTCGTCCCTTATTAGCCTGTGCGGACTGCACAGGCTAATCTGGGACGATACTTTATGCACATTCTTTGTGCCCAGTTTTCTCAGAACGCGACTCGCATTATAGGGATAGAAAGTTAGAAATCATGGCACATGTGTGTGCAGTGGCCGTATCAGGTTTGCTTTATTAAAACTACTTCGTCAAAAAATCCTAAAATAACGAAAAGCTATTATGGCAGTGTTTTAACAAGTGTCAATTTTGTATAAATATAGACATACCAAACGTTCATGAAAACTGAGCAGTGTGGTATATGCTCCTGAATGAGGGGCACATAAGTGATGAAATAAGAGCCGTTTAACAATAGCTTGAAACGCGTCAGCTAGTTTCGCCTTTTTTAGGGGAAGGGTGCACGATTTAAACCGAAGATAGTCACGGGTCGCCGTATAGCTAAAATTCATGTGTAGCTAGTTTCAATTGCCGCACTTCAACATTGACTCTCATGACGGTTTAAAGCTATTTGATACTCGCGACTGATAATGTTCATATTTTGTTTGCAAACGCTGCCAAAATGCCGCCGTATCAGACGCGCTTTTGATACCCACTATTTGTATACCGAATAAAGCTATATGCAGTGTATTTCAATGGCAAAAACAAACAAACTTTAGATTTGGCTCGCGGTATGTATTAACAAAATGCTGTTAAAATATACGACTATTCACATTAACGACGTATGTTTGTTCTACTGCATTTCGTCAAACCAATGTGAAATGAATACCGATAGTTTGAATTGGTTTGCGTGCCATTTGCATGTTTAAAACAAACCTTTATGCGTGCAATGTGATCACGGTGATTCAGAAAAAGTTTTCCTTTACGTTTAACTCAATATATGTTCCCTGTATTTGCAATTCAATGTTTCAGTGTTGAAAAGACATGTACATGTATTTGAATTGTTAAATAAATTACGCAATTAATACAAAAGAAACGCAAACTCAATCTTTTATATAGCGGTATTATTTGTATTTATTGTACAAAATCGCGTTCGGACAATATAAATTATTATATGCAGGTATACGTTTTGTATTCCAATTCATACTTCGGTTAATATGTCTACTTCTACAACATAAATAGAAAGCTATCGCACCCATGTTTTTGTGATTTACGAACAAGAATTGACCTATAACATAGGCATACATTTATCAATTTATTTGTCACTGAAAACGTGCTAGTTCGTGCAAACATTCCTTTTTCTCACACCCTATAATCCGCACTTCTTGGATTACAATGCCCGTATTATTTGATAGCCACAGGTCTTTTATCAAAAACAGTTTTATTATAGCAAGGCAATTGCGCAATGTGACGACCACAGAAATAAGTGCAAAAATGTGTGTTTAATTTAATGGTCGTCCAAGAAACACAATACGGTCATTACTAGAATGAGAGGTATAGTAAAAGACGTTGTAGTAGAAGTCGTTGTTGTTGTTGTTGTTAAAGTGCACAAACAAAGCAAATCAAAGACAGCATTTTCAAGTACACATTATATTTTAATATGTTCGTCGCAGTTGAAATAATACAGTTCTTACAGAGCAACGGAAGCGTAATCTGTACTATAATATACAATATAAAAATTAATATAAGATAATATCTAACAAAACTATGATAATACATTTAGATCATAAAATGTATAAATGGTACAACTTGACATCGTATTTGTTATATACCCTGGAGCAATTTTCTGTGAAATCACGTTAATTGTGCGCTCGATCTACACGTATCTTACGTCTAACCGCCGTTGTATGACGTTTTTGACGGCAGATGTCAGTGCCAACTAATCACGTGCATTTAAAAAATTACAGTGGCTCAACTTTGGAAATAGTTTATGTCCATTAATTTTCATTGCGTGATACAAACTATAAATTTTAAATAAATAATTAATTTAACTCGATTACCTTTACTTGGGTATCCCTAGCCAAGCCAGCTTTTGCTGCCCTGTAGAACGACATTTTTAAAACACAATTAACTATCCGGATAGCAACTACATTACAACTACTACTGAATGACACTAAACTTTAAGCGATTTTGTATTGTCCCCGATTAATGCGCTTGTATGGTAAAGACTTGACAAGCTATTTTTAGACTGTCAATGGAATGGCGACTAAAGCGCTGGTGAAACATGTATGCTAAATAAATGATTTGCGGTTCCGAAAAGTAGTTTCTGTTTCATAAATAATGACCAAGCAAATTGTAAATTTAATTAAATTTTAAAACAAGAACATGCGATATGTTTTTTTAACACAACCGGTGTATGTGTGCAAATAAGATATGTAATCAAAATTTCATTTTTAGATGATTATATCTTTAACCGGTGGTGGAATTGTTAATCTTATGATAATCAACACTTGACTACAAACATAATTTATGCGATGATTCATAATCTATAAAATACAATTTGGAAATATTTAAGCGATTTTTAGATCAATACCGGTAACAAATTATAAGGTACATATATATGAGTCTCGCTCTGGGAAAAAAGGACTTAATGCTATTACGTAAAGGATCGTCCCGGATTAGCCCGTGAAATCCGTATAGGCTAATCAGGGACGACAATTTCCGCCTGGACTGGGTTTTCGTTAAGAAGAAACTTCCTTTAAACGAATAATTCCATAAAAGCGGAAAGTGTCGTTGCTGATAAGCATGTGCGGACGATGCTTTGCGCATATGCATTAAGCCCTGTTTTCCCGGAGCTCGTCTCATATTTTTAATCATGCTACAGATCGATACTTCTTAGTTCAAATACTTCGCATCGCACGTAAAATATCAGCGGCAATATTCATGTATGTTATTTATTTGAAACATTTACTGTATGTTATGACGCTCTTTGACATTTGTGTCGTGTTCTGAGAAAAACTGGGCATAATGCATGTGCGTAAAGTGTCGTCCCAGATTAGGCTGTGCAGTCCGCACAGGCTAATCAGGGACGACACTTTCCGCTTTTATGACATTTTTCGTTTAAATGAAGTCTCTTCTTAGCAAAAATCCAATTTAGGCGGAAAGTGTCGTCCCTGATTAGCCTGTGCGGACTGCACAGTTAATCTGGGACGGCAATTTACGCACATGCATTATGCCCAGTTTTCTCAGAACACGACACATATGCTAGCACGCTCTCACATTCTATTTATCCACCATAACATTCCGACGATATATAATATTGTTCATTCTCTTATCCATGAACAAAATACAAATATTACTATTTAAAATTGACATACGAATTCAGTTGGTGATTTGGTGTGAAATGTAAAGTGTCAATAGAACACGAAGCTGCATTTGGCAATGCAAGGAAATTTAGTGTCCGTTTTATGGATAGAAGCAGAGCAGCATAATTTGTGCGAAAACGCATGCATCGTGAAGATAATTTATTAAGAGACACAGCAGTTTATCGCCGAATGCCCTGCTACAATAACATCAAAACAAAAATAAACACATTTTAAAACGCTGAATTACGTAAAACCAATAAACATCTGCTTTCAAACTAACCGACATTAAACATTTGAAAACGGTCTGACACCAACAGGACGCTGCAATAATGAAATTTTCCTCTTTAAACAACGAGAGCCGAGAATCTGCCATGCGTTATTTTGATAAGATAAATGGGATTTAAACAAAACATTTAAGCCTTAATCTGGGAAGACGGGGCTTACTGCATGTGTGTAAAGTGTCGTCCCAGGAACGATAGTTTCCTCTTAGACTGGATAATCGGTAAAAAGAGACTTCGAACAATTCCATAAAAGAGGAAAGTGTCATCCCTGAATAGCCTGAGCGGTCTACATAGGCTTATCTGGGACGACACTTTTCTCAACTGCATTAAGCATCGTTTTCCCAGAGCGAAACTAAACGGGGTCAGGTCGAGACAGGAATACGCAGTGGTAACCCGCAGTTATGTCAGAGGATACGTTTCTGAATATACGTCTTTGGATTTGATACAAACGATTTGCCACCGCTATTCGGCGGAAATGTTGCGTAACATACCAGGGATCTACACAAGCGCATAGGTCACTGATCATACTGCGCATGCGTAAATGTTCTGGAACCGACCGATGGTCAGCCGCGTGCGGTGAATAGGTCAACATTATGCGTATGTTTTGCACTCTCTGGGGATCTCAAATATATGAAATTTGGAATTTGTGAATACAACATCGTTTCAGAGTTAACATCCGGATTAGAATTATAGTTGACATATTGAATTTATTGCGTGTTAAAACAAACGGAATAAAATTAATTCTGTATATACTCTACAACGGCACCAACGTTATGCAGTTTAATTTTATTATGAAATAATCGCAAGTACAGCTAGCGAGTTTTTTTTAAATTATTTTAAGTTCTTAATAAGAAATTTTCTGCCGTGAAATCTTAAATATTCGTGATTTATGACTTTTGACATTTAACTTAATAAAATGATAATTTTGGAAGTGATAACGAGGAATTCGCAAGCTTCGCTGTGATTTATTTTCTGCGCAACTGGTTTTCTGTGTGGCTTGACAAGCTTATCTGTGAAGGTCTGGTTACAAGCGTGTATCTATAACAGGAGATATGTGGATGATAAAGAACAAAGCAAGGTGTTAATTGGATAGTGTGGGACGCATTGTCGGAAAAAATGTTTGGATATAAGGGTCACAGTCTGTTATTTAGTAAAATCTAGACTAGTTGTTAAAAAAGTGTTTGTTAAAGAATTATTGAACGCTTTAAACTATTGCTATTACATATTTTTACGGATATTATTATTATTATTATTATTATTATTATTATTATTATTATTATTATTATTAGTATTATAAGTATTATTATTATTTTTATTATTATTATTATTATCGAGTTTGGATTTATCGAAGTGTGCTAAAATAGTCATATACAGACTTGATTTTTTTATTTCTGGAATTCTGTATATAACAAGCTTGAGAACATGTGTGTGTGTGTGTGTGTTTTAGTAAGCATTTTTTTTAAATAAATTGGTAGAACAAAAGTATTGTTGCTTGATATTGTGTATCTGCTGCTCAGTCTGTATTATATTACAGTATGAAGTTAGATACGCGGTAATGGACGGACAATTAGTGTATGTGTTCAACATTTGAGAAGAATGCAGCATAAATATTAAACTCATCTATGAAAATTAGAGAGTAAAGAAACTTGAAATGATATTAAACAGTGAAACTGAGTATGAAATCATATTATTGGTGTATTATCAGAATAGTTCTTTGTGTTAATTACCAATACATTCAATAATACGGAAAAATTGTGGGTAAAATATAATCATACATATAAATGCAATTGATATTTAATGAATATTAACTATTTTATATAAACTTCTGCGAGAAAATGAAAAAGTTAACCGCCCAACGTGGGGCTCGAACCCACGACCCCGAGATTAAGAGTCTCGTGCTCTACCGACTGAGCTAGCCGGGCAGATATCGATGAAACTTCAGATATCTAATTTAACCAATAAATATGGAAAATCCCCCAAAAAATGTCCTTAAAAGGATTCAATGAACTAGTTTAACCATCAAGTTGATTTTATTTGATAAAAAGTTCGTGTGTACTGAATATATTTTATAACGCTTAATTCTTCAACGGCCGTGTACCGTTTTCTTTAAGCGTCTGATGATCCAGAGTGCATTTTATACAGCTAGGCTACACTCCACTTAGCCTAGACAAGACTAAAATCACGCAGTTACGTTTGCAGCGGGATCGTTCCGTTAATATTCACGGAAAACTGGCATTGTTCTCATAAGTTGTTTGTTCAGATAAATAAACTATTATGCTATATTCTGGTGGATGAAGCATAGTGATTAATGTGTTTTTGAGTGAGGGAATTCTCTATTCCGCGAATGGAATTCTACAGTAAATGTTAGACTAAAATGTGACTTTCTAAATAAATTGTTAGCGTGTCTTGATAGCAATTATGAACGTATTTATCAGAACATTGAAACTGATATTGAAATAGCAATAGTTTCATCTACTACTACTAATTGCATGAAAGTATATAAAAATAAACCGTACTAGACATAATGTGAGATGGTGATTGTGAGCAGCAAAAGATACGTAAATATTCAGCACACACGTTCATAAAATGATATCAAAATAAATGCTTTCAATCTTAAAAAGATGTGAAAAACAGATTTAAGAGTACGTGTCATAGTAAAAAATTACAATACCGAAATTAAAATAGAACTAAATTACCTCGGTAGTAAATTCTGTTAAAAAAAAATCCAAAAATGTTGTGGACATTTTTTAAATCATTGTCGTACGCTAGCAGTTATAAAACGTGTTCAATCATAAATGACAAAACATTTGGTTTGAATACTTTCCTAGTTTGTTGTGTGGAAAATATGAAAGCCATATTTATAGTTTATTAAAGCCCCATTAACACTCAAAATCAACGAATATTTCGTAAAATATTTCATAAAATAAAGTTAACCCATACAAAATCAGTGTTCCTTATAGCAATAGCCAAAATTTTAACAATAGATGTGGACTGGTAAAATAGATTTAACAAGATACAAAATGCTCTTCTTTTTTGTGGTACAATATATTTCATTTAAAATTCCCGCAACGATATCTATTTATACGACACACTAAATTGGAACATGAACATGTGTTGAATATATTGTACCACATTTTTTTATTTTATAAAAAAGAGCATTTTGTATCTTGTTAAATCTACACTGCGAGGATCAATTATATAAAGTAAAAAATACACCACTCACCGTATAAGCAAGGATGTCCGAGTGGTCTAAGCGTTAGAATTTTACTCCAGGGGTCAGCGGGTCGAGCCCAGTTGTGGATTACTTTCTGTCTTTAATGTTATTCTTGATTTTACTGGCGCTTTTTAGATTCAATATTTATCAATTTTAAGCATTTAATGACACACTTCAATACATGCCAAAATCAGTAAAAAGGTCCCTTTAAATGCGACGAAGAATTAGTTATACGAATAGGTTGACGTTGAATACCTTTAACTACACATATTTTCACCGTTATTTACATATAGTCTGTAAATTAACACGTCTTCACCTTCTGCATTATGTTTCTTCAAAGGCCGGTCTCAGCATCGGTTTATATTTAATTTTATATTATATGCTTTTAAGTTTTATTTTGTTATGTTTACATGTAATAAACATTTAAGCAGTACATGTCGTTGAACAATATGGATCCCAGTTGACTCAGTTGTCCAGCAATATCGTGGACCCCAAGGAACAAACGCCCACGCCGGAATTTACTGGAATTTCATTACCTCATAATAATGTGTATATTATTATGTTCAACATAAACTTAAAATGCCTACCGGTATCGAGTAAAAGGCATAAATCCCATCAACGTACATGAATATTAATCATGCAATCACATTCCATCTTTAGCTTGCACAGAACTCGCACATTTTTATTGTTACTATAAAGTTTGTCCGGTATGTTATTGTCACATATTTGCTACTTTATGCATTTTTTTGAAGTATAAAGTTAAAGATGAAATAATATTCCGTTTATGGCATGAGTTACAGTTTCGCTCTTGGTACTATGCATCGCAGACCATACTGATTCACATACACATTCAATGATATTTGGAGTATATTATGTATTCGAATATTAGCGCGGATTAAAAACAATAGCATAGTGCTCTGTAACATAGCTGCAGGTCCAACCACAATTTCATAAATAGAGTTCTTGATTACCTTAGAGAAGTCGATCTTTGTTCTGCAGCGGGGCCATTTTGCCCCCCGCGCTGTTAGATTGTATTTCACGAACATTAGCAAGCGTTGTATTAGATAATATTCAAGAGAAATAAATCGCGATGAACATCTAAACGAACTTTGTGTCTTGTTCCTATGTTTTCTCCACGAACAATAATGTGTTATTACGTCACACAGTACTTTTATGGATGCCGTGACCAGGATGAACTTTGGAAAACGGAGTACAAATATCACTTTACGGATATCACGGGCCAAAAAAAAAACAAAAACAAAAAACACAACGCGCGACATGGAAACAGGTTAGTTTTTCTAAAATTATGGCAAACAGAATGGGGATTTCAAAATTGTCAAAAATCGTCACGACATTTTTTTTATGTCCCCCACAATAGTAGTGGGGGACATATTGTTTTTGCCCTGTCTGTTGGTTGGTCTGTTGGTTGGTCTGTTGGTTGGTCTGTTGGTTGGTTTGCGCCAACTTTAACATTTTGCAATAACTTTTGCTATATTGAATATAGCAATTTGATATTTGGCATGCATGTGTATCTCATGGAGCTGCACATTTTGAGTGGTGAAAGGTCAAGGTCAAGGTCATCCTTCAAGGTCAGAGGTCAAATTATATGTGGCCAAAATCGCTCATTTTGGCCATAACTTTTGCAATATTCGACAAAGCAACTTGATACTTGGCATGCATGTGTATCTTATGGAGTTGCACATTTTGAGTGCTGAAAGGTCAAGTTCATGGTCATCCTTCAAATTCAAAGGTCAATTATATGGGTCAAAATCGCTCATTTTGGCCATAACTTCTGCAATATTCAACAACGCAACTTGGTATTTGGCATGCATGTGTATCTCATGGACCTGCACATTTTGAGTGGTGTAAGGTCAATGTCAAGGCCATCCTTCAAGGTAAAAGGTCAAATATACGAGTCAAAATCGCAAAAGGGGACATAGTGTTTCACAAACACATCTTGTTTATTATTAATTTGAAGAATTTCACTCTCATAGGTATTAAAATAAAATAATAATAATAATAAAATAAATACGCGCAGAGAAATTTTGCAAGTATCAAAACGAATACAATTTTGCATTGATCGGTAAATGTTTCTTAAAATCCGGTGAATAGAGAATAAAACAATAAAGAAAGTATTAGAGTTTAACATCATTTTATGAGTTATAGAAATACTGAAATTAGAGGCGAACAGATAACTGAGAGTATTTGAAGAATCTTATATTTTTTTTGTATTATTAGAATAGAGAACTATGTACGCATTCATTTTATTAAGCATTAAAATAAATAAATGTTAAACTTTTGGTACTGTCCCGTAGTCACTGTTCTAACATTATTCTATTAAAGAAGACAAGTCTCTGAATAATTTCTAAGTGCTGTTTATTCTTTTTCTTAAGTACAAGTGATTCGTAACTATTTGACTAACAGAGTGTTCTATAGATCCGAGGTGCAGAATTCTAATCTTACAACAAACACACAACATTTTATTCTCATCAAAATAAACATAAAATTAAGATATCTCTTATTCCATCTTTTGGTTGGTTTACTCTTCTCTTCGGACGATTTTCTAAACCCACCCCTTCAAATAACCCTTATTGATTGGATGGATCGCTCATGCCTGTACCACATGTCACAACAGAAAAGTGCAATATACAATTATCACGTTTGACCAATACATTCGTGATGGACATGTGTGGATAATAACCATTGTGAATAGGAGAATAGGAGACCTTATTTCATTAGCATACTTGATCATATAACCAGGTGTTCTCTTATGGACAAACCACAGTAGTAGTGTGAGACCTAACACTCCTATAACCCATTACGTAAACCCCGATACCCTTAGGGTATACATTCAATCTGAACTTGCATTTGCTATGCACACTGGAAGATTGGATATTTCAATTATTTAAATTTCATTATATACCATATCTGAATTGGGGCTTGTTATATACGAGCCGAATTGTTAATCAATGACTAAAGACAAATCAACCTATGTTCCCTATTATTGAATTACATTTGGGAAATGAAACCATACCTCCATAATCAATTTTCCAAATTTTATTACGTCCTACCCGAAGATTCTATTTCCTAAATTAGTTTGTTTATACAACAATAACACAACAACATCAACACAATAATGTACAATGAGATAAAATTATATATATACTATTACGTTCATTCATATGTTCCTTTATATATATTACAATGTACAATTATAATGTACTACGTTACAGTACTTTTGTTAATTTTCATTAAATTAAAACGTGCGAGGAAATAAGAATATCTTATATAGTTTTGTTTATTATTATAATAAAGAAAATTTGTGGAGTTCTTTTATTTATTATTATAATAGAGAAACTATATTAAGAAAGGCAAATAAATAAAGATATTCAGAGATTTTTACATTTCCAAAATTAAGAAATTAGGAATATAGAATATTTAAGATAGTTTTGTTAATTATTGTAATACAGAAAATAAGGATGGATTTTGTTTATTATCATGATAAAGAAAATAGGAGGAGACAAATAAATAAAATTAGAAAATTTAAAAATAGTTTTCCGAATTGTAAATGCGAGAAACTCGGCAAATGCCATTTAAAAAGGATATGCAAAGAATTTGAAGTTATGAGATAAAAATTAATAAGAAATGAACAATTAACTTCGGACGCTAATTTTCATTGAGAATAAGAAGAAGGCATATAGGAAAGTAGAGTTACAGTGCATGAGACAGACAAATAAACAGATACAAAAAAAGAATAATGTAAATATGGTGTAAGTATATATTCATCATCATCATTACGTGTTTAGTGTATATATTTAAGATCTTGTTAAATGAGTTGTAACGGTCTTGTGTAATTTTACGTCAGAAAATTTCGAAGGACAAAAGTGATACAACTGGACAAAATACTTGTGACGTTAACGCTATGGAGTTGATGCAGCGGTTCAACTGTTTGACGTGCGTAGATAACGCATCTGGATTAAACCTTATATATCCGGCGTCTAAGCCATCTGGGAAGCTACCATAGTTAACACCTTGCAAGCATCGTGACCAAGCGAAGATCTTCATGTCCCAAGAACAACGATTACGTTGGATCAAAAACAACAAGAAACACAACAACGCAGATGACAACAACGCTGGTTTTAACGAAAACAACCAATAATCAGCTACGCAGTGTGAGCCCTAGTAAGCAGACGAACGACGCCGACTACGTGAGAATCAGCCTGGACATAAACGACAATTCGATACTCTTAACAACAACAACAATCACAACCACAACAACGCATTCGACGGAACAACATCTTATTTGGGCCATAGTCAAAGCCTGGTGTCACAGCCGAACAATACTATCAATAGGCAACGCATGACGTCACAGCCGAACAACACCGTTGATGTGCCATGAACAACGCATGACGTCAATACCAGACAACATCTTCGATGTGCCAGGAACAACACCTGACGTTACAGACGACATTGGATCAATTTGATTGGACCTTTGATGTTATTCCAGTCATTTCGATTGACATTTAGATTGTACAACAATACCAACACTTATTTATTTCAGCAGAGACGTTTGTCAAAATCGTATTATATCCGCAGTTTTTCTTATTATGCATGCATTAATATCAACGATCTTTTCTTGTACTTCGTAGCTAGATAGTTAAATTTAAATGATTTATTTATACCATGAAGTATAAATAAATCAAATTAAGAAGGAAGGTTGTGTAACATAGCTGCAGGTCCAACCATAGTTTCATAAATAGAATTCTTGATTACCTTAAGCATTTTCCCAATGTACATAACAGAGATGCAAGTTCGCATAGGATATGTGATTAAGTTTGAATAATTGATTATGAAGTATGATTTCATATTCTCAATGTAGTTCAATTATCGGGAACATCTCCCAAAGGTTATTATCTGCACATGGTCAATGCAGGAGCGATCCATCCAATCAACAAGAGCTATTCGAAGGGTGGGGTTTAGTGGATCAGGGGGAAAATACAGTGAACCAATCAAGAATGGGATAGGAAATATCTAAATTTTATGATCATGTACCTCAGAATAAAATGCTAGGTTTTGTTGTAAGAGATAGATCATTCTACAGTCCACCTTTAGCAAGTGACTAGAGAAGTCGATCTTTGTTCTGCAGCGGGGCCATTTGGCCCCCGCGCTGTTAGATTGTATTCCACGCACATTAGCAAGCGTTGTATTAGAAAATATTCAACATAAATAAATCGCGATGAAAAGAGAAATGAACGTTGTTTTGTTACTGTGTGTCCCCTAAGAACAATGAGCAATTACGTCACACAGTACTATAATAAAGTAAACGGACAGTAGTGAAAAAGTATCAACCCGGAAAAGTTCTAGTTTGCAAACGCGCCATGTCTTCTTTATTTTAATACTGCACACATTTTCATGGCATTGGAGTCATGAGATCTTTCGAACTATATATATAACAAGTGAACTGTGTGTTAACTGTTATTTAAGAAATTTCGGAAACTGTAATATACAGTTGAAATACATTCGTTTGTTTAAATTTAAGACGTATTACTGGAAACGGGGCTTATGCCCGTGTTCTAACTGTCGTCCAGGTTCAGTACATGGGGACAATTTTTGCACCCTGAAATTAAACTGCTACCCCAATACAGGAAATACAAAGGTACACACATCCTATTAACTTTATCTTGTTACATTTCCTTGCCATTTTTTAAAAGTTCAAAATGGCAGGCATGTTATATTATAAGCAAAATAGTTTCAAAGAAATATGAAATGTGATAAGATCAATAGTTGACAGAAACAACCACATAAGTGTAATGAAGCCCGCACAGACCAATCATGAAGGACGGCTTTTTTCGCATTCTGATGGTGGGTTTGGTGGGTTTATGTTTAAACGATATATCAATGATGATACTCCGGCAACATTACAAGGAGCACAAATTCTTCTTACCACCCGCCTGCCGATTTTAAACACAAGAGCTATACTTCATTCACACTGACAATACCACAAAGGCGGACGTTTCACGTCAATCTACGCACGTGCCTTAAAATTGTTGTTTGCTCGGCATGTCCCGACTAGAGCTGCTCATAATAAGACAATACCACTCTCAGACGCCGCATCAAGTAACTAATTAAGTTGTAGCAATCATCTTCATGCTTGTCATAGAAATTCTTAGTTGTACACGTGGCATAAATTTAACAATTCATAACGTCGGATACTAAAATTGCAAGAATGCATTATTGTGCATGTTGTACGTTGTAAGGGATAGGGAAACTTTGTCGAACTAGTTTTTGCATAAGGACACAGAGACATTCGTAGGGAAGCCAGAATACCCCTTTTACTTAGTTTAGGTGGTACAATTATGATTTATGAGAGCGAATTTCTATCTACATCAGACAATATTTAGACGTCAAATAATTGACCGTTTGTCAAATGAACTAAAATAAACGTTTAAAACAGACTTATAGTTTATAGAAATCCCATTGGTTAAGGCTAACAAGAATTTATAAATCGTGGTACCGCTCCGCATTCCCATTGGTCAGTTCTACCAAGATGCTACAAGTTTTGCATCCCCTGTAGGCTTAAACCCATTACGTCAGCAATTGTCATCAACTCCACTTTGTAAGTATTTACTTCGTATTAAGTCTGTAGTTTACATATATATCATATTCAATTTTTGTTTCTGCCCATTTGTAACGGGATAAAGTCTCATTATAATTTTAATTTGTATGTACACGCTGTAGTCTCCCGGTACTATTCGTGACCGTTTTGACTCAAATTTTAACCATTTACTGCGGGATGTAAACATGGAAGCTATTTTGTCATACGACAGCGACGAAAGTGAAAATAGCAACAAATCTGAAGAAGTCAGTAATGCCGCAGAAGATCTCTTCGCCCATTTGAAGCCCATTGATAAGGCGTTTTCAGTGTCCAAAACAATAGCGCTCAACACAACTCCAGTTGTCTTTCCGACGGTAAGGAAATTGACGCCTCGTTATAAAAGCAGTGGGTGGGGAATGTATATGATTGACGTTTTCCGTACGATGTTGGTTTACCTTTTCACACAGCACTGCTTTAAACAAAGCTTTTTAAAATAATTTTATAGACTTCCAACCATTAAAATAATTATGTTTTGAACACGTTTTCATAAATTTGTTTTATTAAGGTATGGACCCACAAAAAACTTCTCTGTTGACAATTTTTACATTGTAAACGCATTGCATTCAAACCTAAACATCATCTTGAATTCAAGTTCTTCAGACCAACATTGCTTTGCTTTGACATAACTGCAATTTCCAGCTATTTTTTTTTTACAGAAAGATATTTTAATTTTTGTTGTGCTCTTGTGTTAATGGGGAAGCTGGAGTACCCGGAGGAAACGGTTTAACCCCACCTGTCCGATAACGACAACAACAACGCAAATGATGCGACGTACATGCTGCATATATATAATTTTCTCCCTCTTCAGGGGTTTTTAACCTTATATAACAGACGCCGAATATCGGCGTCTTCCCCCATAATACAAGGCTGGTTTTTCCCCTTTCAGAACCAAAAATTCCCCCTAAAAAAAAAAAAAAAAATTTTTTTTTTTTTTTTTTTTTAATAGAAAGATGTGTCTCATGATTATAATATCTCAATTCTATTTCAATTTAATCTTGACAAACGAAATAAATTATGAAAAAAACAATGAATATAGTGCAAAAATGTACAAATGTATTGTAATAATGAGAGAGTAAGGAAACAAATCCCCCAAAAAGGGAAACGCCGCGAAAATTCCCACGCGCACAATTTTTCCCCAAAGTGGAAAATCCTGTGTAAAATTTCCCCACATAAGGGCTAAAGGCCCCTTCCCCCACAACCCAAAAAAACCCCTGCAGTCTATTTTTTTACACAAATGGCAACACAAAATAAATTGACACTGCTTATTTGAAGCAAGAATATGTTAACGTTGCGTTAACATTAACATTCGGAAGTGTGTTTCGGATTTCAAATGCGTTAACATCGACATTCGGTAGTGGGTTGCAGATTACAAATTTAATTATGCTCATTTTAGATTTCAACAAAACATTAACAGTTGCGTATTGAATTCAACGATTATGTGTTTAAAATTAAACGATTATATGTTTTGACAATTTTATGCATGAAATGCACGATTTCCATGAGGATTACAGCCGGTTACCATCACCAGTCTTCTAAGTAACTGGCCAAGATTTCTGTGGCAATTACATGTATGTCCCGAGTCGTCTGCATGATTTAACTGAAGGTATTGCCTTCCTACGAGTGCTGTCGCTCATACAAAGCGTGCACTCTCATTGGCTCATATTGATTTCCCGATACAACGACACGTGGCCTTTAGGCGGGCTTTTGTTGGGTAAAGCGACAAAGGATCGTAAATCAGCTTTAAACATTCTTAGCTAAGTAGATATGGCTTTGATCTTAAGTATGGCTAGCAGCAGCTGCAGTATAAACTGCCAAAATACACTTATCGGAAAATTTAAGGCGCCTTGCGGACTCTTGATTTTGAAATTCAAGCGCCCCAGTGAGGGACCGTTAAATGGCCTGTGGAAAGCCCTGCTTCCCTGAACAGTCATTGCGCCCCAGTGGACAAGGTGAGAAGCGGGTGTACCAATTACTAAGCGGACAGGCGCCATGACATCCACAGCCTTATTATAAATCCTAATAAAGTACATTGATTTTGTGTTACAGGATGGAACTGGAGGGTTGAAGCACATTGACCCCAAAACAAAAGAAGTGAAATATAACCCAAAATATGATGAGCTGTTTGCGCCACAGGTACTGAAAACTTGCAGATTATGACTGGTCTACTTCTGTGATATTTTTTTTTTTTTTTAGTGACTGTGACAGAATAATTGAACACTGTGTGGAATGTGGTTGATTAACTCCGATATTTTCAAAGAATTTCAGGGGTTAATTATAAGTGGTGATTATGGTCTTTTCAATCAATATTACATGAATATGCAACCTGTTAATATTATTGATAATTATTTCCATTGTACAATATAGGTATATTAGTTTATGTTATATTACAAGGTATGTTGCCTTAAATCACATAACACATCACAATGACAGTCACCTCTTTACAAAATCATATCACAATACACATAATATGTTCTTTTAAAATCATTTGATGAATATTCATTTTAAATGAAAAAAATCAAAATCTTATAGCATCTATAGTAGACTATTTCAAATGTGTGCTTAATATAGCATCTATGGAAGATAATTTCAGATGTGTGCAAGCAATTCACTTATTGACAGTTGGAATATTTGAGACTTTGTACCTTTTTTAAAAATAAGCTGCAACTGAGCGCTAGTATCTTTGATGTTCAATTGCAGATCGGTCCGAGCAATCCTTTTACGACCCAGCAAGCGGCAGCCATTCGTAACACGACAGCAGGATATGTGGAGGAGGCACATGTCAGTGACTTCACCTTCGAGAACCAGCGACGTACTTTCCACAGCTATGGTAGGTAGAAGCCGGCTCATTGCAAAACATAGCAGCTGCTTTCTGTCTGTTTTGTGCAAGAGTTTACTGTGAACATTTTAGTTTGAATACAGTAAAACTTTGAAAGTGTTCTAATATTTTTTTCTGATTGATAATTATGCCCCCCTTCGAAGAAGAGGTGGTATATTGCTTTGCACATGTCGGTCTGTCTGTCTGTCGGTCTGTCTGTCCGTCCACCAGGTGGTTTCCAGATGATAACTCAAGAACGCTTGGGCCTAGGATCATGAAACTTCATAGGAACATTGATCATGACTTGCAGATGACCCCTATTTATTTTGAGGTCACTAGGTCAAAGGTCAAGGTCACAGGTCAAGGTCACGGTTACTGGAAATAGGACAATGGTTTCTGGATGATAACTCAAGAACGCTTACGCCTGGGTTCATGAAATTTCATAGGGACATTGGTCATGACTGGCAGCTGACGCCTATTGATTTTTAGGTCACTAGGTCAAAGGTCAAGGTCACAGTGACCTGAAGCAGTAAAATGGGTGACTGGAAATATGAAAATAATTTTCGGATGATAACTCAAGAACGTTAACGCCTTGGATCATGAAACTTCATAGGGACATTGGTCATGACTGGTAGATGACCCCTATTGATTTTGAGGTCACTAGGTCAAAGGTCACAGGTCAAGGTCACAGTGACTGGAAATAGGAAAATGGTTTCCGGATGACAACTCAAGAACGCTTA
>VMBQ01001869.1:0-11164 GCA_007657795.1 Dreissena rostriformis | reverse complement strand
GAAACTTCATAGGGACATTGGTCATGACCGGCAGATGACCCCTATTGATTTTCAGGTCACTAGGTCAAAGGTCAAAGTCACAGTGACCTGAAGCAGTAAAATGGTTTCCGGATGATAACTCAAGAATGCTTAGGCCTGGGATCACGAAAATTCATAGGGACATTGGTCATGACCGGCAGATGACCCCTATTTATTTTCAGGACACTAGGTCAAAGGTCAAGGTCACAGTGACCTGAAGCAGTAAAATGGTTTCCGGATGATAACTCAAGAACGCTTAGGCTGGATCACGAAACTTGATAGGGACATTGGTCATGACCGGCAGATGACCCCTATTGATTTTCAGGTCACTAGGTCAAAGGTTTATTTTATAATATCTCAAAAATATCTGGTTGAAGTTTTTGACAAATAAACAACAGATTCTCATCAGCAACTCCGTGAGTCACGGGAGCAATTTTTCTTTAAATTGCCAATCATACTCTTAACGTATTCACACAATGGCTGCCACTACAACTGACAGCCCATTTGGGGGGCATGCATGTTTTACAAACAGCCCTTGTTGAGCCTTGGTTTGGAGTAAGGGAGCTTAATCATGTGCATAAAGTGTCGTCCCAGATTAGCCTGTGCAGACCACACAGGCTAATCAGGGACGATACTTTCACTTTTATGGAATTTTTCGTTAAAAGGAAGTCTCTTCTTAGAAAAAAATCTAGTTTAGGCGGAAAGTGTCGTCCCTGTTTAGCCCTGCACAGGCTAACTGACACAACATTTCTGCATGTGCATTTAGCCCCGTTTTCTCAGAGCGATGCTTATTTTCTCGTTTCTGCCTTCAGGTGGCTGGGTATGCCTGTGGTATGGACTTTTCTCCAGAAATGACGTAAGTGTTCTACCTTGAGTGTTTTTTACTCACTCTTACAAAAATAACTTATCAAAGCTAATAATAATGCAATATTTTTTAATAAATAATTATTCATTTGCATTAATAATCGCATTAATAAGTTAATTTACAGTTAATCTACAAATGCTTTGAATGTTTGGTCTAAAGGAGGTCTGTAAACGAAAATCCAGTATAGGCAGAAAGTGTTATCCCTTCTAAGGCTGTGCAGACTGATTTAAGCTTGGTTTGCTCATTTATTTTAAATATACTTTATAAACTTTACTTTCTAGGTATCTGATCTCTGGTGATGCTGATGGCAAGCTATACATCTGGGACTGGAAGACCACGAAACTGTACAGCAAGTTCAAGGCCCATGACGACGTGTGTATCCAGGCAATATGGCACCCACACGAGACCTCAAAGGTCGCGACCGCCGGCTGGGACGGAGTCATCAAGTACTGGGACTGAGACGTGTGTGGAGAATAATTGAAGGAGTTTCAAAGTTTGAAATTCAGACAAAACAATGTCACTTTAGACACATGTAGATGGATTTAAGGAGACACTTAGTTTGAATTCAAACAAAAAATGCCAATATAGACACATGGAGATGGATTAAAGGAGACACTTTATAGTGAAATTCAGGCAAAATGTGAATACAGACAATTGCATAGGAAAATTGGAAGATCCTTGCTCGTGTTTCAAATTTCGACAAAAGATGCTAATATAAACAATTGTTTAGGAACTTTGTAAGATCTTTGCAATTGAATGTTGTATCTCTAATGGCATGATCATGCATTGGACTGATAAATGAGCTCAAGATGCAGTTGTAACACTCTGTTAAGAGACAAAAAAGAAAGGAATTAATGACACGCTAAACCCTGCCTACTAAAGGGTTGAAGGCTTAAGAAAAACACATTCGACAGTTGATGCATGTTTACTCGTGACATGTCCGTCAAACAAATAAGTCTGTCCTTTCTGTCTAGCTGAACTCTATGTCAATCAAATCTCAGTATATCTTCAATATAAACATTACCGACAGATAGGAAGATTGGCATTGGAATATCTTTGCAAACAAATGGGCCATTTCAGTCAAGGCCACTGTTGTTAAAAATAGTTTAAAAATTGCACTCAATAACTTCAGTTAGGACGGAGATATTGTGCTGAAATTGTGTGCTGGCAGGTGACAGACTGATCTAGTGAGGGATTGTATTAAAAAAATAGAAGCATGGTTTCTGCTTAATAACTTGAGTTGAGATGGAGGTATTGTGATGATTTTTTTTTATAGGTAGCTTACATGCTGACCTTGCTTCAAACTTAAATTCAACTAAATTAAGTGTAAATAGTTATAAAGCTAGTTTCTTGTCAAGCGCACTTTCTTTTGACAGCTTTTGTAAAAATAATGATTTTTTTGTACATATGATGCAGTTTTAGTTTTCTAAATCTTACAATTCTTCATTCATGATCATGTCTTAATATCATTCATTGAATAAATAAAATCATATATGGTCTCTCTCGTTGTTTTTAGTAATTTTGTATTTTACTGCATTTCATTCATTTATCCTACTACACATACAAGGCAGTCTAAGAGACTGTGATTCTTTTAACATGAAGAGTGTAACGTACACTCCCACGAAGGGTTTTCTACAACAACCCACCCACTTCATGACAGGGGATTGAAAACATTTATTACAGTTGTGTTGATACTACTGGTATTAATATTATATAAAGGAGCATCAACGACGACAATGTACTTACAGTTTCATATTTATTTAACCAATAAAACACCCTTACTGATCTCAATGGTCCGACACGATCTGAATTTCATGTTAAAATAGCTTTGTATGATTTCATGTAATTTTCAGAGAAAATTACTAAGTAAAAAAAAAAAAAAACAGCTACAATTAAATGTTGGTGAATAACGACCGCGAAGAACCGCTATATTAGCCACATGTATTGGCCAATCTTCATGAAACTTGGTCAGAACATTTGTCCCAATGAAATCTTGGCAGAGATTGAAACTGGGTCGTATGAGCTCACAAGGTCAAATATAAAAAAAACATGTTCAGTCACTTTTTTGGTCCAATCTCTATGAATCAGCTTGCATTTTTATGCCCCCGAAGGTGGGCATAAAGTGATCGCACTGTCCGTCTGTCCGTCTGAAATTCCGTTACACTTTGCGTTTAGGTTTCGAAAAATGTTGAAAAACACTTTGCGTTTAGGTTTTCAAAAATGTGGAAAAACGGGGCATATGTCATCCTATGGTGACAGGTCTTGTTTCAGAATAGTCTAGTTCCTTTGGCTCTCAGGTGAGCGCCTCAGGGCCCATGGCCCTCTTGTATATATTTTATTTCATATCACGTGTATTGCTGCAAGATTTCATTCATTCTATTTTTAAGCCCTATGACACTCATAATTAACGAAAATTTCGTAAATTGTTTCATAAAACAAAGTTATCCCATAACAAATCAGTGTTCCTTAAAGCAATAGCCAAAATTTCAACGCTATATGTGGTCTGGTAACATAGATTTAACACGATACAAAATGCTCTTTTTTATTTTTTGTGTCACAATATATTCCATTTTAATTTCCCAACGATATCTATTCATACGACACACAAACACTAAATTGGTACATGAACATGACTGTGTTGAATATATTGTACCACAAACAAATAAAAAATAGCATTTTGTTTCGTGTTAAATCTATGTTACCAGACCACATCTAGCGTTGACATTTTTGGCTATTGCTATAAGGAACACCGATTTTTTTTGGGTATAACTTTATTTTATGATACATTTTACGAAATGTTCGTTGATTTTGAGTGTTACAGGAGCTTTTATGTAAGTATCCAATTGATAACATTTTTATAAAAGTAATGAACTAGTTTTACAGTGAACATTTTTTGTAATACTTTAGATAAATTGTGCTTTATAATAGTCTCTGTGTGATAATTACTCTTATTATAACGTTTTATATTGATGTTACCATAAATAATCAATTAAAATGGAAGTTACGTAAAATTACAAGCAATATCAGATTATTCAGCATAAAGAGATTTCAATTGAGACAATATCCTGTTTTTCCGATGCAAGTCAATTACATGTTCAAATAGTAAGCATGAAAATCTATTGCAAAACCTGAGGATACTCTTATAGAATTCAGATATTGATGCAGAGACCCGGATCAGATGGTCGTGTGGCAATCCCGGCGACTGTGCCGGCTCGGGCAACTGATTTGATACAGATACCCGGATCAGATGGTTGTGTGTTCTTGTGGATTGCGATTTTCTGTTATCCACCCAACTACCCAAGGGAATACCCCTGTGTCACTGGCCTTGGGTCGGCTGTTGGGGTGCATTCTTAGGCGGCTCTAAGGCACGTTAAGGGGGTAGTAGGACCGGTGGAGAGGGAATAGAGGAAGGATGGTGTGGTAGCGCTGGGAGAGATCGGTTTAGACCTTTCTGTGCCAGAATGGGAGTGGAGTAGGCAGGAGGAGATGTTTGTGGGGCTGTTGGAGCTGGCTTGCCCTAGGCGACCAGTGATCCTGCATATTCGGGGGCGGGGCACTTACTCTTGTGAGGCCAGAACCCTTGCCCTCCGTCTAATGTGGGAAAACGTTAGTCCCACTCAGAGAATACATATCCAGTGTTTAAAGGGAACCCTCTATAAGGTTCTATGTTGATCCGCCACATTCCCTCGATGCTACTTTAGCATCTCAACCCTAGCTGCGCGCTTCGATGAAGTGCAAAATTCAGCCGTGTAAGAGATTCCGGCCGACCGACTGCTGGTGGAGGCCGACTCTCCATACCTGCAGGTCCTGAGTAAGAGATGTAATACCCCGGCGTACGTGGTTGAAGTTGCCAATACCTTGATTCAGATCCGAAAGGTGACCCTCGGGGAGATATTGCGCACTGCTGCTGAGAACGTCTTTATGGGTTTCGGATGCTGGAAATAGTCTGTTGGCTAGTTGGGGTCGAACCATATGAGTGTGCCAATTTTTGGAGCGCTCCTTAGCTAGTGCGTGAGGCGGTCGTATGTCTGGTAGACACTTGCCGAGGGGTGTGGATAGTGGAATGTGCACGCTAGTGGTTATAGACTGGAATGGGATCCGGTCGTTATTTAGGGATAATAATGAGTAAGGTCAACCAATGGAATATGTGTCAGGATCCATTAAGGTGGTCAATGTTTAAGAAAAAAGTATGGTCAAATGTTTGAATGCGTGCTAGGATTTATTAAAACAAATAATAGGAGATTGTGAGGTCTATGTTTCAGTAGTAAGTTAAAGGTCAAATGTTGACTGGGTCATGTAGTAGAACAACTAGGCCAGAATGTTTCCGGTCTGTAAGTATGAGATCATGTTTTGTGGTCTCAGGACGTGGTGTGAAGGGTAAGAACCAAAAAGATTGGATCCGGGGGTTGCAGACTGTCATGGCAGGGTGAAGAGAAGGGCTATAAAAATGAGAGGAATATGGTGAACATGACCGTACTGTCGTGGGAATATTCAGACCGGTTTGCCTTATTTCCACCAAGGAATGCTTCTAGAACGTCAGACCCAAAACCTTTTTGTTGATTCTCTGTTATTAGTTGAAGCGACACTGACCTTGACTCGACTGGTACTAAATGTAATCTAACGCTATGTCTGTGTGTGTAATTCAGAGTTTATTTACAGGTTCTCACCGAGTCTTCACGACTACATTATGTACAAACCTGCCCCTGTGACCAGGTGAAAACAAATAATTTTGAGCCAAAGTAGGTCAAATTAACCACGGCTGCCCGGGTATTCGCCAAAGAAATAATTTTGATCCAAATTGACAAGTGCACGGTGGCCAACGAGACCTAAATGTGCACTGGTATACAATTTAAAGACAATTCATGTCTAGTTGCCCTGCCACAAAAGTACAAGGCCACTCCGCCAAGGAAGTGCTGACAATGCACACAGATATCTCTTCCCGCTCCTAGCGCGCTGCGCCGCTTTTATGGCCGCTGTTAAGGTAACCAGCCGTCGACCCGCACCTCAGAACGGTTTCCCCAGCATGTTAAGCGTTCTGAGTACCGCCTTGGACTTATCATCATAAGGCCACCCCCTCGAAGTTCTGGTCTGCATCGCTGCTCCAGGTCCGCCCCGTCCGTCCTCTACGCTGCCACCTCCGCTGCCCCGCTGCTCCCGTTCCTCTTCCGACGATGTAGTGAAAACTACTATCCACCTAGGGCCGTTTTAATGAGAGCGACCATGGTCGAATCAGTATGGTTGTCCCAGCGAATAATCGTCGTTCGACGATAACCGGGTTTAATAGAGAGCGACGATCGTCAGTCGACCGCGCGTTGTTCGACATACTGTCGAGCGACCGCAGTCCACCCCTCATACCACGACTGTCCGTCGCTTGACTGCTCGTCGCTTGACGCTTTGTCGGCACCCAAAACCCGTGCAAAATAACTGACCACACCGTCGTGCGACCACAGTCGCGGCAACTTGCTCGACGAGTGGTCAGTTGGCGGACGACGAGCGTCGGTCGACCACACAGTCGCGCGTCTACAGTCGGATTTTGTAGTTTTACATTAAACCGGCCCCTCGCAGAGTCGCCCGCAGAAGTTCCCATAACCGACCCTCTTCAGACCCGCCTACCAACAATTAGCATTCGGCCCGGCTATTTCCGAGAAGTCTTCACGAAAATCCTCTGTCTCTCGCCCCGGTGGCGACGTGTACGCTCCAGCTTGCTGACCGAAGAATCAAAGCTATGTCTGCATGTAAGCTCGCTATATCAAACGTTTCGTCAAGACTGGTCAATGCAAAATAAAGTAATTGACCGGAAAACCACCTGTTTGCCTTTTTAAATTTTAGTGCTTGTATTATGAGAGCTTGTAATTAGGGTATATATATAATCTAGATCTACGTATTTCTTGCCATTTTTTGTCGAATGGATTTCAAACATTTAACATTTATTATTAAATGTATTGTTAAGTTGACGGCATAAATACTAAAAATTACCCCTCGTTTAAAACAAGGTTCGTATTATTGTGTTTTATACTTCCCTAAGAACATACAAAACACAACACAAACATATTTCGTTTAAGAGCAATGACCACGTGCTTTAAACAGCGTTTTTAATGATCACGTAATCACTGTGGAATGTCAACAATGTAGTCGATGGCGTTATGTCAATACGGTACGTATTTTATTTCACTCTATTGAGATAACCCGACATCCATGGACAGGTCCACTACTTAACAGGTAACGTAAATACCGTTTATGTGAAGAAAACATCTTTTATGTGTAAAAATATTATATTTTTTAAGGGTAAATCAAAAATTCATTAAAAAATATATAATATAAATTTGTCTATAAAAAAATATAACGCATTTAAGGAGCTGATCGATTATTGACTAGAAAGCTGACACCCCCGTGTATTTTAAAACTGAACTATTTAAATAACTTATTTTTTTAAAACTTAAGTATGAAAGCCCGAATTGTGTTGTGATGTGTTGTCTATTATATAATAGGTACATGGCGGATTAGCGCATAACGTTTATTCGTTTTGTATGGATTTTGATGGAAACTTTTAGTGAAAAACCGTCATATTATGTGTTTGGATGACATTTGTGAAAAAGATTAAGATTGTTACTGTGTTTATCTGGAATAAGGTTGTTATTGATACGTCATTCTATACATAGAGGTTAGAGGTCCAAAGGTACAACATACAGGTACAAAATCCAAAATAATCTTGTGTGGGTTGACCATTGACATCTCGCCAACTGTCAATCAAATCCTTATCTAAATATCGATCGACCAATCAGCCATCGATTAATCCGGCGCTTCAGTTACCAGACACATTTTCTAGACACGCTGAATGTAGATATTCACATTTTTCAACGAGTTTTGTTTGTTTTCCTCTTTAAAAACGTATATTAAATATAGCTAAACGGTGTCAATTAGGATTGTGTTACTCGGGCAATCGATATCCAGAAAAATTAGTTGTTGACATTGTACTTATACCGTTTCCAAAGCCGAAAAAGGATTTCGAGAAGTGTAAGAAATGGAAAAATGCACGTGGTCGTATCCACGAACAACTGAACGTCAACACTGTCAACGACAATTACAATATGTTAATATCGAATATATTAGCAGATTTAAATAGTTTATGTTATCGATCTGATCATCACATAATAGTTGGTGTTTTTTATATAGTTTTATCAGTTATTATGTGTGTAATAAAAGCAAGGTTCATCTGCATTACTTTAAGAGTAATAAAACTCAGCATGAAGCCTAAAGCATGCTGTGTTTTATTACTCTTAAAGTAATGCACTTGATTGTCATTATACATGTTATTTGAAGGTGACACGTGATATCTTATCTAAATAACGGTATCTACACGTGTGCAGACATGTGGTGTCACTAATTAACGCTTTTAATCCACACTTGGATATCGAATGCCTAGTTCTCATTTTTTCCAACGAGTTTCGTTTATTTTGTTCGAAAAAAAAAGGAAATTAAATATTTTAAAACGGTGTTAATATGGTTTATGTTACTCGGACATTCGGTATCCAGAAAGATAAGTTAGATTAATTAAATTTATACCATTTCCACCGCGGAAATGCGGTCTTGACAAATGCGAGTGGAAGCTTCAATGTGTAGAAATACCGAGATCCCCCTTAAAGTTATAGAACATTAAGTTATTTCAAAAACTGGAAATGTCATATTAACATTATTAAGTATGAATTATTGCACGTGTGTATGTAAAATAATAGGAAATATTGGTACCCATTTTGCGAAACTTAACGAAATCCGCGTTATAAATCGTGTTTTGTTATGTGTCAGAAACAAGTGAAAACCATTTTATGATACTATTTTAATGAGAACGTATCGATAAATGCCATTCTATAAGAGTTTTTTATTACTAATATAACCAATTAACGCGGTTACTTGGGGGAAGTCAGTACCTGCGCTGACACTGGTAGCTTTATTAACTAGCCTGACCGAAATCCCCTTCATACAACGCTAATTTATATCAGACAATGACCACAGTGATTTGGTTGTTTTGCACTTTCAATTATAGTGATTTATAAATGTTCCATAAGCAATGTTTAATATTATTAATATCACTTTTATACGTTATAACATGTGGGATTTAGGTACCCACTCGGCGTCAGAAAGCGCGTAAAACTTCACCGAAATGCCAGCTATAAAGCGCTATTTCGTGTCAAATACATGCGGAAAAATGTTTCGTTAATATGTTCGTAAATAACATGGGTAAACACCAGTGTAGAAGTGTTAATTTATTGCTAATACCACCATTTCACGGAGTAATAGGTTCGATTTCGGTAAGCGCGCAAGTGTTTGAGAGCGTGTTTAACGTACCGAAAAACCCGTTATAAAAAGGTGATCTTCGATATAAACTAATATTTTTTGCATTTTGCAGAATAAATAAATGACACAAACCCCTTTTGCAAGTGTTATATTGTGTGAAAAGGTCCATAAAAATCATCCGGAATATCGCGCAATCTATATGCATTCTATAGGAAAAGACGCCAATTTGGTGTTAACTTGTCTAGGTTTCTTATCTGCTAGGCCACGTGATTAAGTGGGCGGAGCGATCATCGTCCAGGCGAGATGTCAATTACCACCTGACACCCACCAGAAACATGAACTACGTAGTACCATACTCAAGGACACAGTATCACTCCAATTCATTATTCCCACGTAGTATTCGTCTGTGGAATGGCCTGCCTGTGTCCTTACAAGCTAGTCCCAGTATAGGTATCTTTGCTCGGCAGCTGCATCCTTTCCAGCCGTTCTAAGTCTACTCTGTTTTTAACTTTTTATCTTAGTCTTGTAGCTCCTTTTATCTGATATCTTTTTTATATGTACCTAGTAAATTGCACTTTTTTTAACAGCTATTTTCTGACAACGCGCCTGCTTCTGTTCATCGTTCATACGATTGTATAGCAGTATCATGTAGATCAAGATGTGTAGATGGTGACGTCACTACGTGATTGTCACCTGTATACTAAGACGAATCATCACATTCCCCTGGTTTGGGGAATTATGCTTACGCCAAAGTAGTTCTGCGTAGGAATGAAAATGTTAATAATGAAGAAAACTCGTTTGTTATTGTGTGTTTAAAACGGAATGTTGTTTAACTGCTCGTCGCTTTGTCGGCACGTGGTTATTTTCCTTAAAATAGCGACAACCACGACCGCAGTCGACTGGCCACACCGTCGTGCGACCACAGTCGCGGCAACTTGCTCCTTGAACGCGACGAATTGTCAGTTGGCGGCCGACGAGACTCGGTCGACCACACAGGCGCGCGACTACAGTCTGGTTTTCACCCGACCATGTTTGCTCTCATTAAAGCTACACACCTTATTTGGCATAGTAAATTTAAGTATAAGTAAGAAACATATATTATCTATGCCAAGTAGAATATATCTGGTGGTGACAAGGTAGAAAACCGTCTTTTTTGCGCTTTAAAACTTAAAAATAATCGCGTTTGTCGAAATGGACGTGTTCGTCTAGATATCCTACTTTCGGTTTTAAAAGCGGTACCATTTGAAAAATAATAAATTACTTGCTAACTAGGCTAGATTTAATTTTATCTATGCCAAAACATTAATACATCTGGTGGTTTATTTAAAGGTAGAAATCCGTCATTTTACGCTTTAAAACTTAAAAATATAGCGTTTGGCGAGATGGACGTATACTATAGAAATCCTACTTTCGGTTTTAAAAGCGGTAATTCCTGGTTGAAAAAATATAAATAACTTTCTAATTAGGCTATAGATTTCATGAACATTTTGCACACTTTCAAAATTGCATCTATATGTATTGATTAACATGTACTTCATTTCAAGTTGTGTGGCTTTAAACCGGCCCAGGTCGTGTACATAATTCCGGCCTGTACTTAAAAAATTGGCCACCCGTGTTAAAGCATTTTCACGATCTAAACATACATATTTTGATTAATTTTAGAAAAATCAACCTGAAAACCAACCATGCTCTCAATATTTCGCAAATAAAAGAAGCATATCAATGTAAACTTTTGTATTAAAATGTCACTCACATAGCAAGATATATTTGTTACGTGGGGAAAGTGACGTCATCGTAAGTTGCGAAAATTATATTCATATAAGAAATATAGGATCTGGCATGAGTTGTCATATCATACCATTTTTTAGCATAGGTGTAACGCACCTATTTTTAAGTTAGAGTGAGATTTCGAAAACCGACATGGAACGGTTGACCATTATAAAGCCTTACCTGATCAAAATTCAGACGAAATATCTATTTAATATAGTA